>CM074493.1:24818306-25091043 GCA_037389245.1 Oryzias sinensis
TATATATATATATATATATTTCTGCAAGCATTTCTGCAAAGCATAGCTTTGCAGAAATTTGACTGACCACAAAACTGTAGGATTAACAGACACCAGATAGCAATACACAATAATGCCACTAAAAGTTGCACAATGACTGCATGGTTAGTGTTTTATGAGCTAGATTTCATGGATCCATTTAAATTCCATTTCCACAGAAACACCTTCGTCAATTGTGTCATGTTAAGAAGTCGCGGGTGTACTTCCTGTACACATAATCTGATATATTTTATCTTAGCCTATTAAAATAACACATTTTTTAAATATTTAAAGGATCCAGCATTGCATGCTGGGAAAGTTTTCATCAGAGTGGTGATTTTCCGTGGTCTTTTGACCTGGTTCTGGACTCTCTGTGAAGCTGAAGTCAGTCACATGTTCTTAGGTCACTGAAGTCACTAAAGACATTGAAAAATATGAATCATGTACCTAAAGAGTTTTTTTTTTTTTTTTTTTTTACCCGAAACTATCAAATGATTGTCTTGACTTCCAGGCTAGCAAGGTTTTTCATGCCTTTGTCTGCACAGCCAGTGAAAACTAATTTATGACAAAATGAATGACACCCTCCCCAAATGCTGATATCACAGCGGGAGAAACTGTCAAAAAAAAGAATGGGGCCAAAATATTTTATGGGGATTCTAAAAAAACATTTCAACACGAAACCAAAACACACGTCAGGGATATTCAAAGGAAGTTTTGAAATTATTATGGGATGGCTACAACACCTACGCCTTGGCGTCAATTTTCTGACAAAGTGCGAAATTTGGCGATTTCAAGCTTCCCTACAATATGGGTGGAAAAAAAGCAGTTTGTTTGTGCAACTTTCACAAAACTTCGCACACATGCCGCCAGCTTAAGTCTACCACTACAACTTAAGTTTTGTTGATCTTTGACCTGAGTATAGAACGCCATCTTTAATTTTTGTACATTTTTAATCACTTTTTGGTCCCACTTACAAGTTTAAACTCCTCAGAGATTTCGATCTATCACTTTCTAACTCCTTGAGCATCTTTTGGCTATTGGGGGAAAAACTGTTGTATTTAGAAGTTGAAGATTTTTAACAGTGTTTGCATTGTAAGCTCATAAATGAGTCTTCACTGTCGGTGGGCCTAAGAAGCTCAAGGGAATTCATCAGAGGTTGTGCAGGATTGTCCATGTTTTTTCCTTCTTAATCAATTTTATTTCTCAATTTTTTTCCTTAAAAACAGATAGAACCTAGCTCTATCTCATTTTGGTGGACAGGAAAATGGAAATCCCACAGATGTGACAGCCACTTCTTCCGTTTAGTAGCAAACTTTGGTATAAACTCCTGACGTAAAATGTGCTGACCTGATGTTGGTGCAGTAAGTAATGGGTTCATTCTGGTCCGGGACAAGGGCCAGTCCTGTGTAACCAAAGTATGTGGAATGATGAAGTCAATGATCGTATTGAGTGCTAAATAGTGGATGGTATATACAGAGTCATTTGGAGAATTCCCAGGTGCTGTGGCAGTAGGCAGACACAAACAGGCGGTCAACATTTCGCAGTCCAAACATGAAATAAAATAAAATGGTGCAAAGACTTCTCCTTTCTGTGTGTGGTTCTACAGAAAACAGTACAGTAGCTTAGTAAAGGCTCAACGTTTTTGTACATTGACATGTTTTTGCATATTCTGTAAAAAACAAAATTTTATTAGATTTGACCGCTTGAATTTTCATTATTAATCAGAAATCATTTTTATCTGTCAATTGTTTTGCTGATTAAACTGTTTTTTCGCTATTAAAGAACAAGAGTGATTTGCCTTCGCATCTGAAAGCATTATAAAGTTAAATCCAGTGAAAATGTCAACTAAAGATGCAAAAAAAAACAAGGACCAACACAAAAACAAGTTTTTACATTTACAAATAGGAATTTCATAAATAGTTTGTGCTCTTTTATTCTGGTCTGTTTGAGTTCTTTTGTGGTTTCATCTCCAAGAAGAGGGGGAAAGTGAGTATATTGGAAATGAGAGGAAATGGTCATCTAGGAGCATAAAACATCTGCAATTGTGTTTAAAATATGCTTTTCTTCTGGAAAAAAAAGTCTTTCGTTTTATTGCGGTTGGCACACAAGTAGTGTTTTCCTGGTTCAGATTCTGTTTTCGTTTTTTTAGTTGTTCCCTGAGTCACAGTCTCACCTGGTTTCATTTGATATTTATCCACACCTGCCTTCAATTTAGTCAGTCATCCTCAGTGTATTTAGTGTCTGGGTTTCCACTTCCACTTTGTCGTATCATCTACTGTTGACATCTTTTTTTTTTATGGCTCTTGTGTATGTTTTTCTAACATTTGGAAATTTGTTAAAGTTTTATCTTTCTTCCACCAACCCTGATATTCTGCATTTTGAGAAAACTGCTTGTTTTCCTGACATAAAGGATTTAAAAGACTTTGCCTTCAGAGGTCTGCTGGTCTAAAAGTGTTTATGCAACTGTGACATGTCAGCCTGAAGTCACTGCTGTGAACTGGGTACAATAGCAATAATTCTTTATGTACACATCCTGCAGTTAAAGTTCAACGTAATCAATATGCTAAAGTTTTCTAGGCCAATATAGATGAATGACGTTTCAAATTTTCTATTTTTAACTGTGTTTTTTGGGTTGTTTTTTTTGTGCATCCCCCAACTAACATATAGGTGGTGTTTTTATGCACAAACTTATAGTATAAGCTAATGTTTTGTAGACTTCCAGTTATGTTTGAGACAAGATCATTCTTTAATACATTTTCCTTTTTTATCTTTACAAATGATAATTTTTCTTTTCTGTAATGTTAATTAACTGCTGTGCTACTGGGATGTCTGACGTAGTGATGGAGAAACCAAAGCTTTCTGAACCACTGAACCAAAATGTATTAAATTGTGTTGAAATAGTTCAGGGTTGTGAAGCATTTGACACACTGAAACTAGCGACATCTATTGGTCAGACTAAAATAAAATGCATCAGAATGGAACAAAAAAGAACAGAATGTCATGAAACAGTCATGTGTGTTTAAGCATCGTGTAGCAAAACGTTTGATTTCCAAAATCTGTTTCTTTTATAAATATAATGTAGTTGTCACAGTGATATTTCATGTGAAAAATATCGTAAAGCAAATGTTTGCAAAATTACTATAAAAAATAAACTAGATCTTTAAAATACCAAATTTCAAAGAAATCGAGTGAAATCCTTGTGCTACTGCTAAATGAATGTATGCCTATGAATGTGGCTGAATGTATGTGTGAAAAAAATTAAGTTTTGTAAATTGCCTGATTGCAAATTTCAGTAAATTAAATGTTCTACCAAACTCACCCACAGCTACTGTAACAATGCAGCAAAGATTCCTCCGCTGTGTAGTGTTAATAGGAATTCTGGGTCTCATATAAAACAGTCTCTTCTGGCTCGGCTCACTAAAAGGACCGGACTCTTTTGGCTCCCAATCAGCTCTTCAGATTGTTTTGTAGCTTTAATGTCTTATGAACAGTAATATAAAATCATGCACAAAATGAATTGTTAATGCTAAAAACAGGGTTTTCTCAATATATTTTATGTGAGTATGCTTTTGTGACACAGGTAGATTCTAGTGGATCAGATTCTGTGTAAGGAGCAGAACAACCAGATACAAGTTTTCAAAACGTTTATTGTCCAAGTGTCTAATAGTGTCCAGTCTCCGGCAGTCCAAATGCTCCAGGATGATTAAGAGCATGCAGTCCAAACCCCATCTAAAAAATTAAAACAAAACACACAGAACCAAACAGTAAAAATCCATGCAATAAAATCCACTAGAAAGGGTTCAGAAAACATCTCTTCTTGGGCTGACTTTGATTTGCACTGAGAGGGTAAATTACTTATCTGAAAGAGGGGTGGGTTGCAACCACACCCCTCTGCTGTTGTCCATCACGTCCCCTCTCCCCTCTCTGGTTCCATTGTCCACTGGTTCCACTTTGCAGTCCCAGTCATGTGGCCGAGCCGGGACCCTACAATGTCCAATTGTATCCATGCTTCAAGCACCGCTACCATCGCTGCTGCTGCTGCCCCAAAGCACCACATGCAGCCTTAGTCTCTGGTGCTCCACAACATCACGCGTTTGGCTCCCATCGCTGGTGCTCCAACACCGCTTATGCAGCTCTGGTAGTGCGTCTCTTTTTCCCAGACCATGTACAGCTGTTCATCCTTTTTAAAGGATCAAAACTCCAAACCACCTCGATCACACACACACACACACACACCTGCGACTCATCAGCAGATTTGCCACGAGCCATTCAAGGGCCCTTGGAGTTTTAGGTTGCACAACCAGGATCAATAAAAAAGATACATAGATAGTGCAGGTAGGAAAATCACCCCATTACACTTTTATTGCTAAAACGGCAATCCTATTTACAAATGTATAATTTTTTGAATCTTTTTCATTTTAAACATATTTTAAGTGAAACAACACAAAACACTTCAAGCATAATAATAAATTATGTGCAAAACGAGAAAAACAAAGGTTTAATTAATCACAGTACAAGTTGGCATTTAAAATAACGTTTCTCCGCTTTGCAGAGGTGATCCAGTCAGTAATCATCTGCTCTGGTTTTAAGATTCTCTCAGTTCTCAGGTGCAGGTTTTTTGTAGAGCCGGTTTGATTGTCAAAAGGGAAATGCTTCCAGGTTTTTCTTCTTTTTCTGGTGTCAAATATTTTCTTTACTTTATCTTTCTCTTCCTAGTGTTCGGTTTATGTACGGCAGCTGAGCAGCTTATAGACAGAGAAAAAAAATATCTGCGACCAACTCGTCACTACTCTCTTAACGCTACAGAGTATGAGTGATGTCTAAGAATGGACATATTAATAACCCAGAATGGTCGGCAAAGTCACGTGATCAAACGCTATCTAAAGCGAGTGCTCGACCAGTAACACATCCGCTTTGAAAGATCGATACAAAGTCGAGCCGCCCGCTCGGGGTGAACATCTCTTGTCTGAAGAATCCCAAATCATTGCAGACCAAACATTTTAAAGTTGGCTTATGACACTACACAAGTGCCATATTTTCACTGTAGGTCCCAATGTAAAGATTTAGCCATTGTTGCGCTCCTTTAATTTTCATTCAGATGTTTTATTTCCTGCAGAGTGAGCTACTATTTGGCACCAAGCATGCAAACTATGTTAATTAACTCAACATGAGAGTTAAATCTCAATTTAATGGACTAAAATTTCCTTGTAACAGTTTTTAAAAAATATTTGTTAGTTTTTAAAGAAAGAAATACAGTAGAGCATAGTCATGGTTGTGCCAGCCTTAGCTGAAATAGCTGCCATAAAACCTTTTGGGGGATTGTCAATTTCTTCACATGGTTGTGAAAAACGTTAGAATTTGGAATTTTGGCTCACTACTTATTTGATCTTCAATCATTTACAGTGAAATAAAAGTTGTATTACGTAATCCCGTTTTCCGCCTGTTACCTGAGCCTGTTGTTTATGAGGGCAGGTAATGTACAAAATGTTTCGCTGTAATCTGTATATGTGTAATAGGAGCCCACTGAATGCACTGAGAACCTCCTGCAAGCAGGAGTCAAACATGAACCAGAGTTAGCACAAACAGATTTGTTATCTCCAGCTGTTCTTGTTTGTCACTTAGCTGGAGAGATGTTGTTCAACTGAAAGCAGTCTCAGCATCAAAGTAAGACATTTATTAACTCCAGGTAATATTTCTCAATATATCTTACAGAGAATTGACAGACATTTCACCCTACAGAATATGTTTTTAAAATCATTTTCCTGTCAGCTATTTGTACTTTGTTTAAGCTGATTAATAAAATCTTTCTTTCTTCAACCTCACATCCTCTGTGTAACTAAATGTCATTATTTAGGATCAACAGAGTTACAGAAATGAAATCTGATAAAAGGTTGTGAAAACAGGAAGAGTCCATCTTCACACAGATAATCAATGGAAAACATCTCAAACTCATGGATCAGTAATCTCTGTGTTATGGTTCTGTTATTTCAGAGAGAATACAGACAATCATTTACTGTAATTTCAACAAAAATACAAGTCTGTCACTAAAACGCCATCTCCCTGCAGGCCTAGACTTAAAGTAATCCTCTCATATTTCATGAAATTCTGAACCTTCTAGCAAATGGGTTGAATAGGTTAAAGGTTACAGCAAGGGAAGTCCAAAGTAGAACCCATATGGGAGCTGTTCAGGGACCAAAGAGAATCAAACTTTTTACATTTTGAAAACATTTCCCTGATAGGAACTGATAAACAAGATAAATGGGCTAAATTGAGTCACATTGTTGGAGCTTTGTGGACTCTTACTGTGGGCCTGCTATCACCAGTTAATCCATACTGTGGACGTTGGATTTGTTCAAACGTCTCCTTCCGCTAAAAGTTATATGTAAACCTGTGTAAATGTGTGTTTTGGGTTTTCCCCTCCAAAATTCTCAGGTTAAAGCTTGGTTGGCAAGTTTCTACAAGCGTTTCAGAGCTCCACATACAAAATGCAGGGCTATTGAATGTGTGTTGAACATTAAACCAGGTCGAATTTGATCATTCAAATTTAGATTTGGAAAGGAGGTATGGATAGCGTCCATAGTGACAACTGTTTGAACATGCATCGCATGCCTGGTGCATCACTTCAGCTGTAGGGAGGTTGGATCTGTTCCACTGTCTGTATATGAGAACTGGACTGAGTGACCCCTTACCGTTTACATTCCAAATAGGAAGCACCCACTAGTTCCAAGAAGTCAAAATCTCATAGACTTCTAGTGAGAAATAAACGGCTATTAATTAGTCATTTTATTAGTCATAATAACCACTGCTACCTTTTTTTTAAACATTTTCTTAATAATCCTTATTTTCATGATATTGTTTCTGTAGGTCAAGTTATTAAAGTTATACACTGGCCAATCAGAGACCTCAATAAAAGTAGATAGTGTCACCTCAAGCATTCTGAACATCTGACAGATCCTCCCAAGCACGATTTCAAGTTCAATTAAAGTTAAAGTCCCACTATCTGTCAAACACCTAGGTGTATGAAATTTGTTCGCCGCATTTGACCCATCCCCTGGGGGAGCAGTGAGATGCAGACAAGCCGCGCCAGGGAACCATTTGGTGGTTTAACCCCCTATCCAACTCCTTAATGCTTGACTGGGTTGTGGACTTCCAACAAGCTCACTACTGATTGGTGAAAGTGGTTGCCACAGAAATTTCTACTCAGATCGACTCAGACTAATCACTGCCTACTGACTATTTCGGGTTCCAACGTGACAATGTCGGTATCGCGATTAAATTTACTCCATTTTGCTGGAGCCGGACGTAAGCCGTATTCTACGGGTGACGTCACACTTACTTAGTCAATGCTCTGTTGCAGCAACTGTTGGTGACGTGTCTCATGTGGGGATTTTTTTAGACATTCAAGAAATAAGGAAAACATGGGGGCTAACACAGGGATGATTTTAAATTGGCTCCATACAAACCAATGACTGACATCGCCTCATTCTCTGTGTCATGAATAAGAGAAAAAATATCAGCCGGTCATGGAGGTGGCAACAACTAATGTATGATCATTGAGCAGAAGATAATGTTCATGTCCTTGTGCTATCCTAGGCACTTTAACATTGGGAGTTGGGTCATCTAGACCCAATAGACAGTGCGCTGAACCTTTTTTCTTCAATGATTTGTGAACCTCACTGGTGTCCGTGGATTACAAGAAATCTTTCCACCTTTATCCACCTTTGTCATGGTAGGGAGAACACGTCAATGCAAGGGTGGGGTTATCTAAGATAGCACAAGAGTTAATGCAACTTGTTGTTGTTGTTGTCACAGGCTTGAGTTTAGCAAAGGTTATCTTCAGCAAGTGACAAAAGCAAGAAACAAAACACAGGAGAAGTGCATCATGGTGAAGTCTGGACTGTGCAACACATCTGAAACAAACAGCTGCTGCAGCTGAGGGGGTTAAAGTAGCAGGTGCTGTGACGTAAAACCACAGAGCTGATAACAGCTGAGGACGCTCTCTGTGGTGGAGTGGTCATGCAGTACCAGGCACAACAATCTGCACAAACAACACAAGAATGGTAATAGGGACATTGATGAACATCAATGTATTGTGCATGGTTCAACATTTTTAAAAACACCAAATTTTTTGTTTTACAGTTCTGAAAAGGGTAAAACTTTCAAATGAATTTGATAAGGAAACAAAAAGAGAACACTTTTAATTGAGTTAATTTGCCATTTTGAAGTACGAAAACCACATTAGAAAACAGTTACATAGAGCTTACGAGCACTGTCAACATCTTAATAGTCCAAACACAAGTCCATAGAGAAACAACATGGACACATCCTAAAAAGTGTATAAATACAAAGAAATAAAAATAATATATAGGAGTAAAAGAGTTAAACCATAAGATGCATAAATGAGGGGTTTCAAAGTGTATTATACAGCTGAAAAACAATGCTGAGTATTGGGGGCAGGAGGTCAAGCATTTCTGTCCCAGGGTGGTCAGAGGAATCCTTGATAATCTTGAAAGTTCTGGTTATAAGTTTGGATTTGTAAATCTCCTCCAGGATTCTGTCAACAGTTTCCTTTTCCTTTACAGTGATTTTGCCAAACCACATAACACCAACCACACAAAACAATGGTTTTAGTTTAAATGGATTCCCTTTGTTTTTTGTGAAAAGAAGAGATGCTGGCGAGGCTTTTCAAAAGATTTTACTCCTGTTTGACTGCTAGCTCAGAGCTTTGGAAAAAGTTTTACCAAAAACGTGTGATTCCGATACCCACACAAACCACACTGTCTAACTTCCTTGTCGCTAACAGTAATGCCACTAGTACAGAGTGCGTACTTACTACTTGAACAGCACCGAGCCCCTGGCGCAGTGTTTGAAAAACTGAAAAATCTTCGCGACATGCCTCTCATGCGTCTCACTCACTTGTGGGGAGCCTGTGTTTCATCAAAGTTCATCAGAAACACAACCGTTATTTCTGACTGTGGTCTGGAAGTTAGAAAGTTTAAAATCCATTTGGAAATGGCATCAATAAGTTTAAGAGTTTCCTGTTTGTGGATGAGCTTCAGAGAAACTAGAGTTAAAAGCAGAACTGTAGTCTATTAAAGAGTATCCTTGCTTCAGATTTTCTTTTATCCTAATGTTCATATACGTAGTTCAGAGTAAAAGAGATTCCTTTCTTGTAAGCGAAGACACAAGAATCTGTCCTTCATTTCAATCCAATAATAAAGAAGACTTCGAGTCCAGATGCCATGACACAACTTCACAGTGTCACCTGGTTAAATGAGAGCCTTCGTCAACACAATCCAACACTCAAGTTATTGGATTGTGCTCAAAGGTTTTCATTAAAACTCAAGTTGTGGCCCCTGGCCGATAGTCATTAAGACATGTCACAAGGGAGTTTCTTAGCTATGTGCATTAGGACAGACATTTTAAAACCAGTTGGAACAGGACAGTACCCGTATCACAAGTTATATACGTGAGCTAAAAACAGAGAAAGTTGCTCTGAACACAGTTTGAGGCTTTCTTAACTATGGTTCTGGACAGAAACATCACAATGTCTTGTTGAGTAATGCTTTCTGTGATCTTAAGAATGATTTTGGAAAAAAATACTTTGCTTCAGTTCAGCTGTTGATTTTTAAAATGTGTCTAAGTCTGCTGGTTGTGATTAGGTTCTTTGAGACCAGTTCCTTAATTTTAGTGTGCAGCGCCACCATGTGGCCACAGGAGGCTTCACTGACTTTCGGGTCTACCCAAACTCTAAACGTCTGAGTCCACCCTATTATCAGACTTTAGCTCACCTTCCACCTTGGAATTTCCAGTCGAGATTACCTTTTTACAATGGGTCAGGTGAATCCAGGTGGACCTTTCAGCGATTTTGACTGCAGTAGGAGTGGTCAATGTTTTGCATAAAGAGGAATATATTATCAACTCAAGTATTTTTATTTGCTGTTTTTAACATCATGTTAGCAGGCACATGGTGTTATCATTTGGCACTGAAAAATGTCGATCTGGATTCTTGAGGATTTGATGAATGAATGTCCTATTTATACGATTGACTGTGACATCTAGTGGACTCAAGTAGGAAAAACATTATTAATTAGATATTTTTTGACGTTTTGTTTTTTTTCAGTAAAAACAATATAATTGTGCCTCACTATATTTTTCCTAAATAGAGACACGTATCACTAAACACACTTCTTAATAATAAATAATTATTTTTTGAAAAATAAATGTTTAAAATATACACTGACATCTATCCTTGTCATAAAGCCATGTTTTATATTCTTTTGTTTTGTTATTGTTGTTGCTGGTTTTAATTAAGCTAAACAACATTAAACTAAATTTATTTTTTTGTCTTACTCGCTCATGTTGGAAATGTTTGTATTACCAGTAAAACTGAACGGGTATTTAATGCTTTAACAAAAAATATTAAAACCACAACATTGCTTTTTCCTTATTGAACTCTTTTAATCAATAAGATTAAAAAATAAATGTTCCAGGCCAAAAATGAAGTCACCAGAGAATAGAATTGTCAAAACTAATAGTTGCAAATTTCTCAAATAATTGAAAACAAAAATGAGGCACACTTGATGTTCCTGCTTTTTGTACAATTGTCAATTTTGTCAAGTTTTAAGCCTGAGAAACTGAATGGGTTATTTGCAAATGGATAAAACATGTATTCTTATAGCAGAATCATTTTTAGTTTAGATTATATTATTTTAAATTAAATTATTTTGTCTTGAAAAGAAGACAAAAAAAAGACGCACTTAAAAAGAAAACATTTATTGAAAATAAAAAGGAAATTAATTTAATTAATTTTCGCTGTAACAAATTAGTTTAACAATAAAGCTTTCTACTAGAGCAATGCACACAATGACGCACTCGCTCCACAAAATAGTTTCACCTGAAGTTATAATAAATGTATAATCATAATAACTATCTATCTGTAAAGGAGGAGAACAGTAGACCCTCCTCCTTTCAGTGGACTGCACACACTTCCTCATTTGTGCAGCATTTGAATGATCCTGTAGCTGTGTTCATTTCCTCACAAGCAGTTTTAAAAAAAAGGAAAACAGATCGGTGTTGGTAGGAGGAAGTTCTCACATTGTAGACTGATCTGTTCACCTCTTCTGCAGGCTAATCCGAGCTCCAGCCCAGCATGGACAGATTCTTGCTCTTTCTCTGTTGTTTACTTCCATCTGTGGCAGGTATGTTTTACGTGTGAATGTATTGAACTGTTGAAATATTAAACTAGGTAAACAGTTGTTTTTCTAGAAATTACTTTGTGAAAGTAAAAGTAGAAGCTCTGGCTTTTTTTCTTGTTTTTTTTTTTGCTGTTACAGCAGTTTGCGAGGATCTTCGTGCTACATTTGATCGTTTCTTTCATTCAGAAGAGCAATCTCTATTTGTTTTATTTCATTCAAGTCAGAACCTTCTTTATTCTTGTAATATTATTTAACCTGCTCCCCTGCTTGATCAATTCTACTTTTGCACATTGGAGTTTCAACCAGTTGCTGATTTCATTGGTTTTTTTTTTTTCTTTGAAATTTTATCATCACTAAATGCAACCAAATTTTAATCTCAGAAACATCTTTGACATCCTGGCAAGGTAAACGTTTTTGGACCAATTAGATGAGATGTAATAGTTTCCTTCAGCACACCAGAGTACTGTGGGTCACTGATTTAAAACACAGTGCTAACCTAACGAGGAGGTAAGTTAGAGACGGCAGGACTCCAAACTTTGAGGGAAAAAAAGTCATTTTCAGTTCTGGTGTCGGTCGAAGGCCATTCCTTTCAGACTTAGTGTAAACCGGGACCTATATGTAGACATCCATTTATATGCACAGATGAATAAAAGTACATGTTTCAACTCTTTTGTCTTTCAGATTACTCCAAGGATCAGCATGGATACTTCATGTTCACTGACTTCTTTTGTTATATACCATCCAGAAACCCAAAGGAGGTGCAGTATTTGATTGACTGGTATTTCAATATGGAGCTCACCATGCAGTACAACAGCTCGGTTGGGGGGTGGACCGGCTTCACTCCAGCTGGATTGATCACAGCAGCTAAATTCAATGCAGACAAACACGATGTGGTTCAGCGAATACTGGAGAGAGAACTTGTGTGTCAGAGAAGTGTTGAGATGGTTTACAACGGAACAGAGGAGGCAACAGGTAAATATACAAATGTCTTTGTGACATTTTTTTTTTCAAAATACATATAATTTTTTGTTTCACTATTTATTTTAGTGTCATTTAATCTAGGGGTTACATAAATATTTACTTTAAAAGATCAATCCAACAAAGAATTTAAATAAATTGAAAGTATGACAAAATGTTACACTTAAGAGAAATGTTTTGCATGTTGATTAATTAGAAATGATGGCGTCCATTTGTCCAGTTAGTATTTCTGTAAGGAGAGATCTAAAGAAAACAAGTAATAATTCAAATATGACAGTAAAAGATGCAGAATCAAATGAGTCCATGTAAAGACTCACTCCAATAAAATGGTGTTCTTGTGTTTCTAACCTGTTCTTGTAGCATTTTTCTCATTATGGAGGACATTTATAAAATAATTTAAGCTTAAACTTGCTTTTCTGAGTATTTCTTTATTCAAATCGTGGTGAAAAAAAATGCTGTTATTAAAGCTCTCAGTTGTGACTCAGCAACAAAAATGGGGCGAGCCAAAGTCTCCTTCCTCTACTCCATTCTGATACATACAGTTGCAGACAAATAGATAAATTAATGTTTTAGTTTTCCACACCTGAATTGCCATCTGGCTCAGAACTGTACGGCTGAATAGCTCCAATATTGTTCGCTGTTTTTGTTGCACTGCTAATGTTAGCTTGGATTTGTGAAGGACTGTAAGCTAGTGGGAGATAGTGTAAACAAAGGGATGATGGGATATCAGCAGAGGCTTGTCTCCGCAACAACTGTCCCGCCCACAACTCAGAGGCAAGTTTCTGATGAAATCCTGCAGTGCAACAGAAAAATGTTTTTGAGAAAACAATCCTCATCACTAAGACATGTTTTCTTAAACTAAACTTGATATTGAAAAACGTCATTGATAATGTTGATTTTCCTCCATGACAGAAAATGTATATACATTTTTTTAAATAATGGTATTTTTCCTAAATTCAGACTAGAGATGGGGGGGGGGGGGGTCCAGGGCCTGGATGCTGATGGTGGTTCAGAGCCGGATCTTGCCAAAGAATCTGGTGGAAACAAGGTGGAGGAGGAGCAGTGAAACTATCCAGAGAGACAATCAGCCATGAATTTTAAAGTAAAAATAGGGTAGTGATCTGCTTGTAGGATAGGGCGCTTCAGCTACTGGTTCAGAATGATGGCATAAGGAGTGTGGAAAGGAAATCAACAACCCAAAATTCCAGGGAGTGAGTCAAATGTTTATTGAAAATGTGCCGAAGCTTTAGTGGTACTAACAGTTTGTCCTTTTGCAAAAATCTGTGCTTTCCCTGTAGGAAGGTAAAAAGAGATGTAAAGTGTAAAAGTTTGCATGAAGAAAGCTTCATTATGGGATGCTAACTGACTGTCTTTAATACTTCAGTTGAACCCAATGTAAGTCTGCAGACAGTGGAGGACAATGACCCAACTCTCGAGTGCAGCGCTTTGGATTTCTACCCCAAACACATCAGGCTGACGTGGTTCTCCAATGGACAGGAAGTAACCGAAGGCGTGACCTTTAGTGATGTGCTGCCAAATGGAGATTGGACCTATCAGGCTCACACATACCTGACATTGACACCTGGAAAGCAGGATCATATTAGCTGCATGGTGCAGCACGCCAGCCTCAAAGAACCCAGGATTTATAACTGGGGTAATTGAGTCAAAGCCATAAATGCTGCTTCAAAGAAATTCCACAAAATGTTCTCATAACTCAGAAATGTTTCTTTTTGTCTTTTCAGAGCCGTCAATGAACCAAACGGATCGTCATTACATCATTGGTGGAGTCTGTGCTTTGCTTTTGGGAGCGGTGTTTCTGTGTGTGGGACTGATTCACTACAAACAGAAATGGAATACATTTGCCGTTTAATATTTTATGTTTAGTACACTTTCATTAATAAAATTAAAAGTTGCATATTTCTGAATCAATGTAAATATAATTACCCAAACATGAATAAATAATAATAAATAGTCATTACATTAATTAAATAAAGATATTCTATAAATACTATATTCTATAAATAAATAATAGAATAAACAATAACTTCTTCTTTAGGCACTATTGTTAGATCTGTATACAATCTGCTGCATGTTTTGTCGAAGAAAATGAAGCCAACCCCCCCTTCACCACCACCACCAAATATCAGCTGAATCTAATGTAGGTCAAAATATTCCTGTTTAAAAAACTATATTATTATTATAAAAATATTTTTTGCATCAAGATTAAATTTTTTCGCTTGAAGAAAGTAAGAAAAAAAACTGTCTGATATAATTTATTAGGAAATTCAATGGAGAAAATATGTATTGATTGATTCATTAATACTTAAAGAACTATTGTTGAGATATGAATAGGTGATCCTCGTGGTAGTTATGGTAAAACTCTAAAAAGGACATTACTTGACTCATTTTACCAGATTAAAAGAATTCTTACAAGTTTATTATTATTATTGAGCATTTATTTCTCTTTTAGAGATCCAGCAATTAAACCTTTCTCTTGGACTAAAATGCACACAATGACGCGTTTATTTTTCTAAATAGTTTCATTTACAGCAACGAAATTAATTTATAGCCATTGGATTAACTAAAATAAGATATTTCTAGTTCATTTCATGCTATTCGATAGTTTTGGGGGTTGTTAACCTGACTAACTAAATCAAATTCTTCCCCTAATCATGTCACAGCTATGGCAGCTAAAATAATAATAGAAAGATTCATGTTGCATCAGGAACTTGAATTGTAAGAAACAATGAGGAAAAAGAAGAAGAGAGCCTCCTCCTTTCAACGGACTGCACAAACTTCCTCATTCCTGCAGCATTTGCATGATCCTGAAGCTGATGAGTATGAGCATTTTGCATTTCTTATAAATACGTTGAACAGTTTATAAAATAAGATATCAGTGTTTGAAGCAGAGAGGAAGGCTTCATATTTCACTCTGTGCACATCTGGTTGATCTGAGCTCCAGTCCATCATGGACAGATTCAGATTTTTGCTCTTTCTCTGTTGTTTACTTCCATCTGTGTATTGCACTTTTGTTCAAACACTAAACAGAGAAACGCTTGTTTTGTTAAATTAATTTTGTTAAACTGAAAGTAACAGAGGAAGCTTGGGTTTTTTGCTGTTATGGCAGTTTGAGTCTATCTTCATGCTACATTTGACAGATGTTTTTCTTTCACATGAGAGCATCCCAAGTCATTTCTTTCATTGTATAACTGCAATCATAGACAATTCTTTGATAACTAAGAATGTTTCACCTGCTTCTCCTGTTGTTTGTTCAATTAAATTTGTGCATTTAGTTGCTATTTTCTATTTTTTTCCAGACAACTTTTATTGTGACCAAATGCAACCAAATCCCCATTTTCAAAACATATTTAAAACTTTGATACACAATCACAATTGTTTTTGTCATCTGTCAACATTTGTGAAGGGATTCTGTATAAAGCTGTAAGGATGTCACTTCATGACCCACTGATTTACCTTTTAGAAAAGTAGTTTGGCTGAAATCTGAACAAGCTCATATGAAACAGTCTGGTTCTGCTGTGATTCAATTCTGTTCTTTAATAAAAAAAATGTTTATTTTAAATTCTTTTTTTTAATAGAAATGATATGTGTTTGCCAATTATAAGAATGCCTATTAAATTAATGTTCAGGGTAAATTTTTTCCTCGTTAAAAACCACAAGGTACACCACCAACATAGAAAAAAAACTGTCGTCTATGTTAACAATTCAGTCATTCTTATCAAAGGGTTTTGAATAATAATGATACACCCAAAGAAGAAGTATTTTGTGATCACCTACAAAGTGTGAAACCTGGGCCTGTTCAGGTGAACACAAAGGTGATTTCTTGGCAACGGGAAAGGAATTTAGGACCACTTAAGTGAAATTTACTGCGGGACACTGCTGAAAAACACAGTGCCAACCAAATGAGGAAGTAAGAGAGCAAGACAAAAACAAAAAAAACAAAGGTCATGAGTTTCAGTTCTGGTCAGTGGGAGGCCATTCCTCTTCAGACTAAGTGTAAAGACATGGACCTATATATTATGTAGACATCCATTTATGCATGAATGAATGAAGGTTTCACCTCTTTTGTCTTTCAGATTACTCCAAGGATCAGCATGGATACTTCATGTTCTCTGACTTCTTTTGTTATATACCATCCAGAAACCCAAAGGAGGTGCAGTATTTGATTGACTGGTATTTCAATATGGAGCTCACCATGCAGTACAACAGCTCGGTTGGGGGGTGGACCGGCTTCACTCCAGCTGGATTGATCACAGCCGCTAAATTCAATGCAGACAAACACGATGTGGTTCAGCGAATACTGGAGAGAGAACTTGTGTGTCAGAGAAGTGTTGAGATTATTTATGAAACAACAGAGACGGCAAAAGTTAAATATGCTAACTTTTTAATACATATTTTTTCTGAACTATAATTTTATTATATTGATTTATCTGGATATTTGTCAGGCATTAACAACTAATCCAAGGCGGAAAATAAAGCCCAACCAGTTTATAAGGTTTATCAAATAAAGATGGTAAAATTTCTGAAAACATATATAAAAACAAATTTTCAGCACATTTCGTGGTTGCTGAAATATTTTGCATGAGGGTTAAAATACTTGGTAGCAGTCAAATTCATGATGTGTACCTCCATAGTTTGCATTTTTTAACAAGAGTCCTTTTGCAACCAAAATAGAGGCTTTTGCTGTGAAGGTTTGTAAATTTATGTATTGGATGTAAAAAAAAGATGTAAAGTTGTTGAAGTTTGAATAAAGTAACTGAAATTTAGGGCAGAAACTGTAATTTCAGTTGAACCCAACGTAAGTCTGAAGACAGTGGAGGACAATGTCTTAACTCTCGAGTGCAGCACTTTGGATTTCTACCCCAAACACATCAGGCTGACGTGGTTCTCCAATGGACAGGAAGTAACGGAAGGCGTGACCTTTAGTGATGTGCTGCCAAATGGAGATTGGAACTATCAGGCTCACGCATACCTGACATTGACACCTGGAAAGCAGGATCATATTAGCTGCATGGTGCAGCACGCCAGCCTCAAAGAACCCAAGATTTATAACTGCGGTAATATTAAGTCAAAGCCACAAATGCTGCTTCAAGGAAATATATGCAAAAATATATAAAATATGTTTGTTTTTGTCATTTCAGAGTCTTCAAAAAACCACACTAAGAACTACATCATTGGTGGAGTCTGTGCTTTGCTATTAGGAGCTGTGTGGAGGACTGATTCACTACAAACTGAGAAGGAGATCATTTGCTATTTAATGTTAAATATTATGATATTATTGAATATTTTAAAATAAAGATGGTTTAATAATCAAAATATGCTTATCTTTCAGTATATATACATGTCAATTTTTTTTCTATTTTGAAATTTAAAAAGTTATCACGACGAGACAACGTTAAAAGAGGAGTGTAAATAATAATAACATATTAATCATAACAGTTCCTCCATCACAGGCTATGTTTTTTATGAGCACTAACTGTATGAAAAGAAGGTTTCGGGCCACACAAAGATTAGCTTTTAGATGATAAAAATTAACAGATGAAGGTAGGCCTTTACATTTTTAAGCCACTATCACAATGCTAACACACACTGGCCACAGAACAGATTAGTCAGGAGACCCGGTCTCCATGGAGACAGTAAACAGCAGGCAGGCACACAGTTGAAACATTAGCCCCAGACTGCCAAGGAAACTAACTCTTCCTGGACAGATGGCGAATTCCCAGCAAACATCTAATCCCATCAACTTTGTGCATCAGGATGAAATCTGGTAAACAAACAAACTGACTTGTCTTAATGTTTGTTATTATTCTTTCTTTTATAACACATGCTTTACCACGGGTGAGCATTTTAGATGACTAAAGAAAATATTTGTAACTTGTAAAATTTCCAATTTATAATTTTGTTACTTTTGTTAATATTTTTTTAATGCCTAACAGAATTAGAAATGCTGTTCAAATATACTTTGGGTGGGTGAATATAACTGAAGATGATCATAAAAGTAAAAAAATTGAATAAAAACACTTTGAAAATGGTAACGTAAGTTAAAATGCGATGTCTATTCTAACCTAAAATTGCATAATTTAAAATTTGTGATTATCGTGAATGTGTCCCCTGCATTGTTTTCGTATCAGTTGACCTTTTTATCCAGATGCTGTGAGGCAGACAGGCAGTTTCTTCATTCTACATTCAGTTTTTTCTTAATTTGCTAGTTAATTAGACACTTTTTGTGCTCAAACCAGTCCAGTCAGAGCTCAACCACTGTTGTCCACTCTCTCTGTGGTTGAAGCTTGTGCACCAGTGCACGTTTTTTGTCATCTAAAAGACTAAGTTCACTATTTTCCACAGGATCTATGTCTACACACATGGTGTGAAGTTGTACTTTGAGGCTAAAAGGCAGAAGTTAAAGATTCATGCAACAAAATGGGAGCTGTTTGTTTAACTACAAATTTTAGAAATGGCTATGAAAAAATTGTTCAACGGTGGTGGATGCTTTTTAGTAGAGTGATTTGATCTGCTAAAATGGGAAATGAACAAACTCGAAAAGACGGCATAAAACATTTTTGACATTCCTTACTCATTCAAGCAGAGTCAGACTTTAGGTGTGGTTCAACGCATACTTGGGTGACTTTCTAGAAATCAATTTTGAAACCACTGTCTGCAGCTGTGGAGTCTTCAGACTGTTATGGAGCCCTGTCTTTGGAAACATGGAGAGCAGGCTGTGTTTAAAAAAATAAAACATGTTAGTATTGGTCAGGTTGAGAGCAAATGATGAAATTCTTCTTTTGTGTACAAAAACACAGACAAATGTATAAAATATCCGAAAACCCTAATTGTTTTTGAGATTGAGAAACCAGCTAAAATGCAAAACAACTTGCAGGATGTGACCGAGGTGAACGCCTATTTCACTTCTTCTAGATTTCATGAAAAGTGGTGACTAAAGTGAAAGCATAGCATGTTTTTACGTTTCTGTGTAGGAAAGCACATCTAAAAACTGAGAAGGATTCAGCAGATCTTTGGCCCCACAAGTGGGGCTTCCTGGCTGACGTCTATAAGGAGGTAAACTCACACATCCAAAGATGTTTTACTGGTTTTTTGTGTTGACCCCCCTGGTTTGCTTGCCATTGATTTGTTTCCAAATGCACACAATCTTTAAGTGTTATCCACTTCCTTAATTTCATCCATTTTCATTTCCTTAATCCCCTAAATTATACTGTTTTGGGGGTCACAGGGTTTGCTGGAGCCTCTCCAGCTACTGAAGGGCGAGGGGTTAAGTACACTCACTTCACCAGTCCATCACAGGGTGCCTATTCAGCCATAAAATCTATATTTAATGCTTGCTTTACGGATTTTTTTGTAAGAAAAGTGCTAGCATTCACTCCCACAACATATGCAAAACAAAAGCACATCTAGGTAGAAGACAGCTAAATGACTGAGGATAACAGGTTTTCATTGTTCATAGATAATTTGTTGTTCATTGAAGGTTTTGTCTCTTTGTACACATGAAACATTATTGTTTGTATTTTAGTATGAGGAGGAGAACGCAAAGCTGATGGAAAGCATTAAAGGGGGGCCTCTTCAGCAAAGCACTAGGTCTCAAACCCCTCCAGGAAAGAACACACACGTATGAAGCTTTTAATGACCAATTAGCATCTATTTAGAAACCTTTTACTCAGTGGGATTCTTCTCCGCAGGTTAACCCTTCCCCTCCTATTCCTAAGACAAGTCAGGGTTTCATTGGTTGGCGTTCTGGTCACGCACATCTTCAGCTGGAGAAGTACAACATGGTGAACCACAGGAGACGCCGCCTTTATTAAGGAAATTTGCAGTTAAATGGGGCTGACTACAACAAATCTCTTCACTTGGTACTAGATCTGTGCTGAGAGTAAATTAAAATATACATTGGTAAAAAAAAAAAAAAAAGTGTTGCTCATTTTCAATTAAAACAAAGGTGTTTGGTTACATGACACATTCTAGAACAGTGCCCACATGGTTAAGATGTAAAAATAATTGATATTTTTGAATGACAGTTTTGTTTTGATATTTCTTAATTGTTGTTAAAGTTAAAAGTAAATCTTTCAATAAGTTTCCTATTTGCCTTGAATAAAAATTAAAGCTAAATTAGTTCTAAGTTACTTGCCATTTATACTATTTCAACTTGGATTTTTTTCCCCTTTTCATTTAAAATTAGGTAACAAAAATAATAAAAAATTAAAAATAAATCAAACCCTTTTTCTAAAACCTTTTTGTTTAATAAAATTCACTATTGAAAATAGGATTTCCCCCCCTCTCCACAAAAATTAATCCCATGTTCCAGTTTCTTTATTGGTCCACCAGGTATATTAAATTTTGCTTAAAGGCACACAGACATCTTACACAAAAATTTCTAAAAGCATAGATATGTTCTGATTTGGCTTTCATGGTAGACCAGGCTTTCTAAAACACACTCCCACTGGACTGTGGAGCAGTAGAGGCGTGTTTTTTAACCCTTGTGCTATCTTAGATGACCCCACCCTTACAGTGACGTGTTCTCCCTACCATGACAAAGGTGGATAAAGGTGGAAAGATTTCATGTAATCCATGGACACCAGTGAAGATCACAAATCAGTGAAGACAAAAGGTTTAGTCGCTCTCTAGTGGGTCTAGATGACCCAACTCCCAATGGTAAAGTGCCTAGGATAGCACAAGGGTTAAAACTCCCACTCATCAATCAGTGGTCTTTTATTTGTGATTATGCTGTTTTTAGCCAAATAAAAAAACCTATGTCGTTTTCTAGGACATATTATCTGCACGGTGACAGTTATCCATTGCGGTGTAAGCCTCCCCACACTTCCCATCATCCTTTTGTTTACACGTTCTCCAATTAGTTTACATCCCCTTACAACCCCAACCTAACATTACCAGTGCAAAAAAAAAAGGGTGAGCAATATCGAAGCTGTCCAGCCATACAGTTCTGATCCAGATGCCAGCTCAGACGAGGAGAATGAAGATGTACATGGATCTAGTCGTCTGCAAGTGCATACCTCAGAATGGAGTGGAGCAGGGGGTTTGTGGCCCACCAATTGTGGCACCATTGCTACAAGCTTTTTCCAAATGCATTTTTTCATTAATACTCTTGATTTACAATAATTTGAATAAAGAAATACTCAGAAAGAAAATTTTAAGCTAAGATTTCTTGTGTGTTAATCCTCCATCATGAGTAAAATGCCACAATAACATGTTAAAAACACCATTTTCATTGGAGTGGATCTTCAATAAATCAGAGAATTGATATGTTAAATGTTTTTATGAATAGAAACAATGTCAAGACATTTTTACAGCTTTTTTATTTTTTTTTAAATATTATTTGATTCAATAAATAGTTTGACCACTAACAAAAATAAATAAAACATAGGAATTTCGTTTGAACATTTGCATTTGTGGATGTAAAATTTAGCAAGTAAGATGAAAACATTTAATAAAAATTGAAATAGAAATAAATCAAAATTAATATTCTTATGGTGGTGGAACCCAAACAATACATGTAAAGAAAAGGAGAGAGCACATTCGTAACAAAAGAAATCACAGAAAATATGCCCTAAACATTGAGAAAAGGGGCAATGCCTAAATAGATGAGTATTTTTTTTAATTTGAATTGGTGGGGGGAATCCCCCATGACGGCACGCTGCTACGTATGAGTCACGTTTTTGTCTGACGTAATGACATCACGCGGCCTGTCGAGAAAGCGGAAGAAGAGACAAAAACACCAGCGGTGCCGACAAACCGCACTCTCTGGGTTCGACTGCGATTAACTGCCAGAAAAAAACACCCGGGCGTTTAACACTAAACCTTAAACAAAGTGCCAAAAGTTTGTATAGATTTGAAAGAAAACTAGCTGTTGTTTAAACTGAGCAGAATGTCGTTGTTTGGTAAAATATTCGGTGGCGGCAGTAAGGGTGGCAAAGCGGCGACTCCCCAGGAGGCTATCCAGAAGCTCAGGGAAACCGAGGAGATGTTGGCGAAAAAACAGGATTTCTTGGAGAAGAAAATTGAACAGGAACTCATAACGGCGAAGAAGAACGGCACCAAAAACAAACGAGGTAGACTTTCTGTAACTTTGGGGGTTAGCTGGATCGACAAAGTCACTCTTTAGTTTGCTAGCCGCAGGCCAACTGGAGCAGCAGGTACTAGTCTAGTGTCAGTTGGCTGTTGACAGGCTGCTCTCCTGAATAGACGTCTGTGTCTTCACGCAAACATCCACGCAGTCATTAGACTCCATTTTTAAAGGTCTAGTTGAAGAGTTGGGACGTAAAAAAGGAAGCTTAGGACGTGAATGAGAAGCTCAACATAAAATTAACATGAAATTCCGAGTTGTTTAGTGTTTTTAATCTTAATCTGTTGAGTTTCTCTTTGTAAAACGTTTATTCGTGAGAAAAATCACACATTTTATAGTAATAGATTACTACAATAATGCTCACAGACTTTTATTTTGTCCAAGAAAATATTTTAAATCAAGAGATGCTTCAACAAAACTTAAATTTTTAAGAAAAAACTCTTAATCTGGCTTTAGTTGATTATGTTTTGCCGTTTGAGTGTTCATTTGAATTTGCAATTGCATGTATTTATTTTATGTCTCCAGTTTAACACCAGTTATAAGGAAGGCCGTGTAAACACTGGTATCATGTCATATGGTTATTAAAACGCGGCTTGAGATGTGTCACAGTACTTATGGTTGTGCTCCATTGGAGGAGGCATTCATCACGTCATACTGTGACTTTTGATGGTACAGCCCATCAAACCTGATTTACTGCTTAGTCTGCCATCTTATTGTGCCCTTTGCTTCTGTTCAGATATGGAAAATGTGAGAGTATGCAGTGCAGAGCAAACGCACCAACTTCACTGTGATAATGACACCAAAGTCAGTCAATGCAGTGTAAATGCAGTTTTAACAACAAATTGTCAAAAGGATTCTAATTTGACAATACATGGTGTATTTCTTTGCGAGGTTGTGGGGAAAAAAACGGCCTTTGGTAACTTAATTGTCACTTGTCAATTGTTATTTTTTCACTTCATGATCTAGGACTGTTCACTGTGAATTAGACGAAACAATTCATGAATCAAATTCTCTTTTTCTTCTAGAGACACAAATTATATAAAAATTCAAAAGTTATACGGCACATTTCCGTCCTTTTATGGACTTCATCAACATTGCGTCCTCGTTTTTCTGAAGACTCAGCAAACATGGCGTGGGGATTTCATTGTATTTAAAAATTTAATTTAAAACACTGTTTAGTTATAAAGTTGTAAACAGCAAATTATGTGTAAAAATATTTAGCGAAGATGAAATATTCGATTTTCTTTAAAAAAAAATGTAGACAAAGGGAAAAAATGAAAAACAAGAGTGTAACCCAACAAATTGTATTTAAAATTATGCCAATAATAGCACACAATAAATTAGTTATAGTAAAATGCATTAGAAAATGAAAATAAATAATGTAAACGATCCTTTCAGCGCATAAAACCAGCATTAGAATACTAATATTTTTAAAAGCTAAAGTAATCTACCAATATTTTTATCAGTAATAATAAAATCAGGCTCTTAATTGTAGTAACAAAAACAGGAAAGTATGATGTCACTTCCAGCTGAGAGCTCCACAGCAACCTGCCAGGACAACAGCCCTGTTTGTTATCATCGGGGGCTCTAATTGAATTTTGGTCAAATGTGCTCCTCTGTGTTCTGTCTGTAATACCCAGATAAACTGTCTCCAGTTTGGGAAAAGGAAATGTTTTTTATGATGTTGAAATGGTGGGTTTTTGTGGCAAAAATAATCATTTCAAGAGAGGTCAGAAGTTTGTTACTTGGAAAGAAAATGAAAAGGAAAAACGATGTGTGTGTGTGTGTGTGGTGTGCAGCTCACATATACTGATTGTGATGTAACTTAACTGGTTGGCAAAGTCAGACTAGGTCTGGATGCTTTATCTGATCAAACTGGAGCAGTTGGACCAGAACCCTCTTGTTTGTGCGTTTTATCAGATGGTTTTGAACAGGAAGCTCATTGAACAGAAAAGCAGTCCCGTTGACTTGTTCAGTCCCTGTTGAAAGGGTCTCAGGTCAAAGCAGAGCTATAACTTCAAACCGTGCAACAAGACTTCTTTTCAACAAAAAAGAACGCGCAAAGAAATATTTTTTACAATATTATTTATTTTAAAGATCATTTACTTTTAAGTTCCCTTAATTATTATCAGATGTAGGTAGTAATGAGTGTAGTTTAGTGAAGTAACTATTTGAAAATAGGTGCTCCCTAAAGTTATTGTACTGCTCTACTATCTTTACTTTTGCTTAAGTCGATTTTTGAAGGAAAACTAGGTTTTAAAGCTGCACTTTACCTAAATGTTTTTTATTATGTAATATGGAGCCTTTCTTTTTGTAGAAGACTGTAAATATAACATTTCTTTAGTAATTATTTGTAAATACAAGGTTTTTTTTTTACATATTCTTGAAAAACAAAATTCAGATGTCATATTCATAGCCATTACTCTGTACTTGAGTAGTCTTTTTGCCCGTTACACTTTCACTTGAGTCATATTTAGTGAGTGTTTTGTCTCTGAATCCAGGGACAACCATCCCAGTTTTGAAGTGTTCTGAAAACAGAGCCAGGGTTGTGTCTGCTTTCAGAGACTTTGCTCTGGCAGGATTCAATCTAATACAGCGTCTCTGCTTTCTAACAACACCCTCTGCATGTGCCTGGAGTATCCTTACTGCTGCAGTAAGGGCTGCAGGCAAAATGCTAAAAGACAGGGAGATTTTTACTAAAGAAACACAAATGCATAAACATACTTGGTCTGTGTTTTTTGCAAAATGAATGTGACATAAATTAATAAATGTTTAATTGTTACTTTAATCCAATTGATTGACTTTGACCTTATTTTTTGTCAATATTTTCAAAACCACAATTGAATTTCTGTGACTTGAGATTTCAATAACTTAAGTTTCTATAAAAGACAATGAGTATTTGGGTGGAATAAGCTGTTGAATTGACCGCTGTGTCCTCTGTCCATCCAGCGGCTCTACAGGCCCTGAAGAGGAAAAAGCGGTACGAGAAGCAGCTGGCTCAGATTGACGGGACCTTGTCCACCATCGAGTTCCAGAGAGAGGCTTTGGAGAACGCCAACACCAACACAGAAGTGCTCAAAAATATGGGCTTTGCTGCTAAAGCCATGAAGGCCGCGCACGAAAACATGTGAGTTGTTGCTTAGTGGGAGGTCTTCGTTAGGTCACAACCTTTGCTCTGCTGTAATCTTAAGAACTTCAGGACATCTCTTTGGCTTTTGAATAATTGTTATAACTTTGCTTTATTTTTTTTTATTTATTTTGTCGTTTTATTTATCTTACTCGCTTCTTAGCTTTTTTGTCCGTTCTTTTTCTGGGAGCCTTTAGTTTCACTTTGCTCAGGGTTTGATCACTTTTGTTTGTTAAAAACAACCAACTTGTTCTGTTAATGCTGACTAACGCATTTTAGATGGTATCAAATGATAAAACCCATTTTTACCAAATGACAACTCTTAAACAAAAAAGAAAACCATTTCCCTTTATATTTATGACTAAATCATTACCACTTTTCCCGATAGTTTTATCAATTCTCATGTGGTATATTAATTAAAGAAATACTATTAATTTATTATTTCTGGCATCTTTTCATAGATGATAAATTTAGTTACTGTGGTTTGTAGTTATAGTTTATAGGTATTAATGTGGTTTCCTCCGTAAATAACAATTGACTGACCTAAATGATAAAACCTATTAACACTACCTTAATTTTGACACTATTATCCTTTCATAGTTTTATTAACTACATTTTTTTGTGATTTTATTTATGTATTCATATATTTTTAAAATATTACTTGATTAAACCAAAACTACAACGTTATAAAACCTTGTCATTAGTAAAGCCCTCATACTTTTACTGTCGTTCTGTTATCCGAATGCCAGGAACTTTATGGTTAGTCGGGCACCAGAAAAGCGCACTACTGAAACTTGTCTCCAATGTTGTTGGTTGCATTTGTTTGAGCGTCTTTTGTTGTCGTCATCTGACAGGGACATAGATAAAGTAGACGATCTCATGGCAGAGATCACAGAACAGCAGGAAGTGGCCCAGGAGATCTCAGACGTCATCTCCAGACCAGTGGGATTCGGCGAAGATTACGACGAGGTGAGAACTGAAGTGAAATGAGATGTTCAGACCTCTAAGCAAATTCAAATGCATCTCTGTGTTTCACTTTTGAATATGTTAAGAGCTGAAATTGTTCGTTTATTGTTATTCTATTTTAAGAGACAAGTTGGAGAAGTTTCCCTTTGTCCAGTGTTTAAGCCAGGATTTGTTCAGAGCATAAATGTTGTGTCGTCTCAGTTCACTTTGAGCAAACCTGCTGTTTTTGCAGGATGAGCTGTTGGCTGAGCTGGAGGATCTGGAACAGGAGGAGCTGGACAAAAACCTATTGGAAATCAAAGGAACGGCGGATGTTCCTCTGCCCAGCGTACCATCCACATCTCTTCCATCCAAACCAGGTATGAGACATCATCTCTAAAACACCTCATTTAGGAAAACTTTCATAATTTACTTGATGTGAAAATAAACATACTTTTTTTTTTCTTTTAGCCAAAAAGAAGCAAGAAGAAGACGAGGATGACATGGCAGACCTGGAGGCCTGGGCAACTAACTGAGCTCGCTCTCGCCCTCTTCTGCCAATATTTAGCTGTCATGCTGCTTTCAGACACAGGGAGGAGAGCAGGAGGGGGGTGGGGGGCACGGTCCTGCTGAACTGCTGCTCTGTCTTAAAGCATACATCCAAAATACAATCCATACCAAACACCTCTCGTTGTGCACGTTTGCTGATTAGAACGAGGTGAACCCAGGCTTTAGATCTCAAATTGATTTTCCTGACAGAATCTCTTTGCTTTGGCTCTCCACTACCGGTACTTTTTTCTGCCTTTTTTTTTAAGCAAAGAGTAAAATATGGCGGGGTTTTTTTTTTCTATCGGCCTGTGGTGGTGAAGTTTACAAAAAAAGAGATATGAGCACTTAGATGCATACCTCCAGGGATGGGGTGCACAGAGGAGCAGGACAAGGTGAGGAATCAAAGCCTCATGCATTCTCTGGCTCATCACAAAAATGGACTATCTGCAGAGAAACAACAACAACAACATAGGACTTTGTTACTGAAATGTTACAGATTACAGAACAAGGATGTTCTGGGGTCTTGATTTGCTGTAAGAAGGACAAATCTTGTAACAGAAGGACACGGGGTTCTCTCTACTTTTTCACTTTCATCTTATCACTCCATCTTTCGGATAAACCTCTGGATGTACTTAGTTAATTTTCCAATGCAAGTTTTGGGTGTGAAATTTCTATAATAAAATATGTTCCTACATGATTGTGTAAAGGATTTTTCTGTTTACATTACCGTAAGAGATGTGGTTTTTCTGCTGAAAGTCAAGTTAGGAACAGGTTCAAACATGCCATACTATGGGGAGTTTCTAAAAAAAAAAAACATGTTGAAGCAGCTTTAACTCCTCAGTCTGTTCTCAGTATTAAAATGACTGTCCTAAAATGATCACGAGATGAATCTGTTGGGCTTTGTTAGTTTAAATCCGCCCCACCAGCTTACCCTGGTTGTTGTTGTTTGGCCCGATTGTCTCCTGATTTGTTAGAGCAACAATCTGTGTGTAGATGATTGTTAGTGGGAGACAAAGTACACTGCGGCATTACTTGAAGCAAAGTATGGAACTCCAGGTTAAATATTACTAAATGAGTAAAAAGTTTGAATGTGGGATAAGCTCCTTAGCTAATCTGAAATACAAAATGTTTTCAGAGTTTGATCTACAGATTTTCTTTCTAAAACAAAACTAAAAAACAAGTGATTTCACACACAAACCAGAAACTTGCACAAATATGGACTCCATCAAATATGCATTTGAAGACGATAAATAATGAAAATAAAGAAAACTGTTAGCAAAGAGTGTGTTTGAGAAGAGCAATGGAATCGCATAAAGTTCATTTAGTCTTTTTTATTACCTCTTTATATTATTCTCAATTTTCAGTCATAATCTTTGGATTTTATCTCAACCCAAATATATTTCCTCTAGCCTGTATTCATATGAATAGTTTTATTTTTTTCCAAAATTTAATTTGTTCCACAGTTTTACCTCAGCACAAGAGAGAGTTCTTCTTTTTTGGGTAAATCTCATATTTCAGATTTTTTAGAATGATTTGAAATCATTACATTGATCTCCGTAGCAAAACATCAGCTGTAAATTCTCTGGTAAAATTGTGTTTTTTGCTTTAAACTTGTGCAACGCAGATTACATTTAAATAACATAAAAACTTTAGTACTGTAAATATCAAAAAAGTGTATTGGTCTGATCCCAAAGTAAAGTATTTCCTAAAAACCTTAAAACAGTAACTTACATGGTCAAAATTAACAACCAGTACAGAATAAGCAGCAGAAGCATTGCAAGTATCTTGACCCCGTTCAGAGCAGATAGCTGAGATCAAAGAGACTGTGAACCTCTGTGGTGACAATTTACCAGCAGCATTCTCCTAAATTAGCTCTGTGGCGTAGAGTTACTACTACTAGGGGGAGGTTAAACTCCTACTATGAAGCTGGGTAAAAAATAAAAAATGATCTTTATCTCATTCCACACGACAGACTGTAAAGCAATTTGGGCCTTCAAGGAAGGTAGAAAAACGCTAGACAAGTATACTCCACTTACCATTTACAGCTGTAGATAGAGAGACCTACTTCATGTTTTTATTGTTTCCACAGATGCATTCAGGTACTTCCAGCAGGTGTAGGTGGTGCAAATGTTTACGTGTTTTCATGCACTTCTGCTAATTAGGACCAATTAGGAAATTGTTAGATAGGATATTGCAAAAAAGAAAAAAATCACGAAAAAGTCTGGATACTATATCACAGAGATGAAACATGTGCTAGTTTTGAAGCAGAACTGCCAAAATTAAACACTGAACAGGAAGGAATTAAAGCACAAAAAGTCAAGTCAAATAGTTACGTGTGTTGGCCTTTTAGTTCCTGCTTGAAACGTGCCTAAAAGTGAAGCAGATAAATTCACCAAATAACTCCTAGATGGTTTGCTACACAAGAAAGTCAGCACCCATTCAGTCCAACACAGAGGCCCTGGTTCAAATCCCAATGAGGAGTTTGTGTGTTCTCCCCATGCATGTGTTGGTTTTTCCTGGAAACTCCAAATTCTCTCAAAGTCCCAACGATGCTTCATAGTGGTGACTCTAAATTTTTCTTCGGGAGTGAATGTGAGTTTATTTCTCTGTGAACTGGTAAACTGCCTTTGGCCTGGAGCATTTGGGATTGGCTCCAGCAACCCTTGACCAGAAAAGAGTTGGAGTAGGAAATGAATCTTTGCATACCGGATACAGGAAAAAAAAAATTGCATTTCGTCACAAACTTTGCTTTACTTTTTTGGAATTAATAACTGGGAGAGCTGTCTTGTGGTAAATTAGCATGAAATCTGTTTTTTTACACTTATGAAAATTCAATGTACGCTCAAGTGAAATGTTGCTGCTCCGAACTGATCATTCCACCAAAGATACCTGATAAATTGTTGAGTTTACAGGTTTATCCAGCACAACAATCTTAAACAGAATCTCACATTGTGGACATAAAGGGGAAAATAAATACTAGCTAAAAATGTAAGCATATACACATATATATATTTTTTTTACTCTAAAATGTCTTTATCTAAGTAACGTACAAGGAACAGATGAACAAATTTTCCCATTTCTGTTCCATTTCAATTCCCCTGTACAAAAACGTGTGCAAGATCTTGTGTTTATTGGTGATTTGGGGATATGAAAAGAAATAAAGACATTGGGAAAAAAAGCCCACAACTCCCTTTCCTGAATTTATATTTATTAATTTAACCAAATATTATTTGATTGTCAGTAAGTTCGTAGTGAAACTGAGTTCTCCTTTGCTCTTAAAGCTACAGCAGACAAGTTAATCATTGAACTACTGATTAGATAGCTTACATCAGTTAGACAAGCCGATTGGGCTGCAGTTGACTAAAATATACTAAAAGAGGCTCTAATAATAAATATTCAAAAGTAGGGGATTAATGAACGAGTCTTTTTAGAGATTACAGAGTTTTACCGCTGGTAAATCTCACTGTCACACAATGTTATGCTTTGCTATAAACTCTTGTTAGTAAATAGTCCTTATTTTTTAAGACTTCACTGAGATGTGAGTCATTGTAAAACTTCAAATGTGTAACTGTTAAAATCATTACACGCAGATTTACAGAACAGGACGGTCTCCTGTCTACAAAATCCAGAAAAAACTCGCTCCAACCAAATAAAACGTTCCCTGTCCTTCCCTTCCCTGCCGCCATCTCAAATCCACTTCTGTTTGGCTAGCTCCATTTATCGTTAGCCAATCACGTAATTCTGTCGTGGGGCGGGAGCTGCCGCAGCCAATTAAATGTCAAATAAAGAGCCGATTGGTACCGCCCACTCGTGTGAACTCGCCTGCAAGGAGCTTCCGCTATAAAAAGCGAGTCGTCATGTTGTCGTCCCTCCCTCTCTGCCCTCGTCCGTCGGCCAGGCCGCAGCTTATTTCAACCACCCCGGAACACAACATCAAGAACAGCCATGTCCGAGAAACTTCCCTACAAAGTTGGTCAGTGGTGACCCTTTATTTTATTTATGTTTATTTTTATGTCTTTGAGGTGCATATTTTTTAAGTGGGTAAAATAAACAAGGCAAGCGAGCTGTGTGTTAGCAACACGGGGTCGTGCAAAATGGGAAACCGGCAAAAAGCTAGTAGTTCCACCCAGCGATACGAGACGAGGCTATTGCTGTTCATGTTAATATCTTATTATACGTTTACCCTCCGGTTGTGTTGTTCCCGAGACCATATTAGTAATAATTAGCCCGCTGAAATTACAACTATGTCGCTGAATGAAAGAGTCGTCGGTAAAAAGCTTGATGTTTCGCTTCTTGTTGGTCTTTACATTTATTATTCATGCACTTTGCAGACTATTTGAATCAGTTATGAGAATGAATCGACATGGAATTGCGCCATGTATGACCGTTTTGGAGAGAGAGTTGTCTAAAATCACCCTGGATGATGTAGTTTTTTGGTAAAGCTAGAGGCGTTACAGAAGTAGCATTCCTTGTCTTTGTTGACTCAAATTCCCATGATGACTAGCGTTTCACCGCCAGTTTTACGTGAGTGACAAGAACAGGCAAGATATGCTGTTACCGCATGTCAGGAAAGCAGCACGTGGTCTTTTTTGTAACACCAAGTCAGTAATAGTTTACATGTCTTTTAAATTGTATTATTACCTCAAACATAAAAACAAATAGGTAAACTTACGATGCATTTTAAGTGACTAGTTTAGAAAGTACCGGTAAGGAAAAGTAAAAAGACAAAAAAGGGTCTAAACAACCTATAATAAATTAGCTTGCCATAGTCCACTTTTTTATTTGTTCATTTTTATGTATTTATTTTTTACACATGCCCATTAAAAAAACAAAAATAAATAAATACTGAGAGACTGGGGATGGTTGCTAGTAGTTTGGTTTAGTACTAACATGTAACCATCATCTACCTGGCCACGGTAATCTCAAATACGAGCAAAAATGTGGTCAATTAATTTACAATCAGAAATGAAGACAAATCATTGTAAGAGAACATAAATCAAAACACATTTTACTGTTTACATAGATGTGACAGTTTTCAGGTAACCTTTAGTAAACTTTTTTATTCTTGCACAACTTAAATTCAGTACTCGACTACAGCATTTCCCCCTTTTCTATGTCAACCCGTCCTTACTGGAACCACTGACTTGATTAAAAAGAAACATGTTTCAAGGCTGAATGTATTTGTTTAAGGGCTAATGCTTATAAATGTAATTACTTTGTGCAACAATGATGGGTTATCATTTCCTGAGGTCTTAAAAGTGACCGTGGAGGCTGGACAAGACTGGAAGACGTGCTTTTAAAACATAACGCATGAGTGACCCTCCTGCAAAACGACTCACCCACCACTTGTATAGTAAATGAGTTTTATGAAACGTTTAGGATGTTAAAATCTAATGGATGCATAGGCTTTGTGAAACTTTGGGACAGGGTGTGGACTTTACCCCAGACCGAGCCGATGTGTTGGTGGTGAATTGAGCAACTTGTTCAGCTTCTCAGTCGATGGATTTGGATGGAATTACGACAGGTTTACTCCAAAGTCGATGACATGGATCAAGAGTCTTTCCACTTGCAGAGATGAGTGGGGCAGCAGAAACTAGCAACCTGAAGGAATTTTTACATGGATCAAAGAAAAACAGTCATATAAAATGTCCTCAACATTGAAACTAAAGCTGAAGCAACACAGAAACATTGAATTGCATATGAAATTGTGTCATAATGTTATTTGTCCTTTCAGTGATTCTGTTTTTATTTGATATTTCTAAGTTATTAAAGAATTGTGGGTTCAGACGGGGAGTAACATCTGTCTATTAAATATTTCCTTTTGTGTACAAAACGGCTCTAAATCATCTTTTCTTGTGTTAGAACTTCACTCGGACATTTCTAATGCAGTTTAAGACACGAGTGGAACGAGGACTGATGTTTTTGATGTCCCGGTTGCTGTTTTAGCCGACATCAGCCTGGCTGAATGGGGGCGAAAGGCCATCGACATTGCAGAGAATGAGATGCCCGGCCTTATGAAGATGAGGGAGCTGTACGGGCAGTCCAAGCCTCTGAAGGGCGCCAGAATCGCCGGCTGCCTTCACATGACCCTGCAGACCGCCGTGCTCATCGAGACCCTCACCGCCCTCGGAGCTGAGGTGACCTTTACTCGTGTGTAATCGTGGTTTCATCAATTAAAGAAGGAAGGAAGAAGCTGCAGTTGTTTTTATTTATTATTATTTTTTTGGAAAACCAAAGCCTAAACCTGGTTTTCCTGGATTACTTCTGGCCTAGAGGAAAATCCCTCTGAGGTTGGCTCAGATTGGCAGCTTTGTGAGACTTGGACCAGAACGTTACAGTGCAGAGATCCATCAGAATGGTGCTGTTCCATCTGCTGGGTCTGTTCTGAGCCGGGTATTGGCATAGTCCCGACACAGGTGTAAAGACCCCCCCCCCCCCCCCCTTACCCCTGTTCGGTCAAGGCCGGTGTGTTCTGTTATCATGCTGGTTTAATCTGTCCAGTCAGGACTGGTCTCCTGCAGGAGCCAGCAGAACAGAGGAAAGCTGCTTTCTGAAGCCGGTAATCTCCCAAACCTCCATTTTGGTTTTATCTCTGCAGCTGTGCTCAGTTTTCAGTGACTCAATTGTGTGTTGCATCTAAACAGGCTCCTGGACTTCTAAATGTCCCGACCATCCATGGTTAAAATGTTTTTGGTGCACACTAGCATAACCGCTTTGGTTAAAGCAAAGGAAAACAAACTTGCTCGTGATTTTTCTGTTTTGGTGGGGTGAACAGTTTAAATAAAGTTTTACAAATGATTTTAAACTTTCTATTATTAAAAGGTTTTCAGACATCTCCTCCTCGGCTGACCTGGATCTTCTCCTCCTCAGGTTCAGTGGTCGAGCTGCAACATTTTCTCCACTCAGGATCACGCTGCCGCTGCCATCGCCAAATCTGGCATTCCAGGTAACTCGCAGCATTACTAGTTACTAGTGTTTTACGCAGATAAAAAAGCACTTAATCTGCATTTTCCAATTTGGTTATGAGTTTTCATGAAACAAAAAAGAAAAGAATTCACCTTCTAGTTTAGTAAGCTCCCACTGAAGTGGCAACTCGCCGTGTCTCCTCAGTTTACGCCTGGAAGGGGGAGACGGATGAGGAGTATTTGTGGTGCATCGAGCAAACGCTGCACTTCAAAGACGGTCAGCCCCTCAACATGATCCTGGACGATGGAGGAGACCTCACTAACCTGGTCCACAAGAAGTACCCCAAACTGCTGGCAGGTGGGTTTCAAGCCCACACAGGCTGTTGAGGAGCACCTGCATTTTATCCCACCATAACATTAACACAAATATTCAACGACTCGCTCGGATCAGCCTTTAATCTTTCAATAAAGCGTTCCCGGTGGCCTTTTAAAAAGGATTTTGCTGTTTTTAGTCTTAAATGGAAAAAAAATCTGTGTGGTTTTCTAGAACTTCGTTTTTGCAGACAGTAATTGGACTCTGAATTGTGGAGTTGTGGGTGTGACTGTCGGCGGGGAGCAGCCCTGCCCCTCTTCCCGTCACCCATATCTGAGCTCTCCTTTTACACGCTGTCCCACTTGCTTACAGCCCCCTCACAACCCCAGACAGACATTACTGTTGCAACAAAGATTAGGAGCAATATCGCAGCCATACAGTTCTGAGCCGGATACCGACTCAGACGAGGAAAACCAAGACCTACATGGATCTATTTTTCTGCAGGCGGATGCATATGCCTGGAGCAAAGTCCGCCCAGCGTCACAAACGATCTTTTTCAAAAGCCTTTTTTTCCCCCGTCTGCTCTTGATTTACGGAGATCTGAGTAAAGAACTATTCAAAAATACTATTTTGAACTTAATGTCTATGTTCCCCCATGTCAGCAAAATGTCACAAGAACATGTTAAAAATACCAAAAACATGTTTTCCATCGTAGTGACGGGACCTTTTTGTAGTCTCTGAAAAAGGAAAAGTAGGACTCTAGGATTGAATTGAAGCTGCTCTGTTGGGTTTTCCTTTAATCTCTGAAAGGGAGAGCATGTGATGTGATTATGGACACTTTTCATGTTCCTGTTTTGTAAGCAAATAAACGGCACACAGATGTTAAAGCTCAGCTGGACTAAGTTTGGGTTAAAAACAATTGGCTACAAATTTTATAATATACCAATTAAATCCACAAATGATTTTTTTGTTAATTGTATGCATTGTGTTAAAACAAAGAAGTCTATTTTTCTGTAATAATTCTACATTTAATGACTTTGCCTTTTTTGAATTACATTACAAGGCATGTAAAAAAACAACAACAAAGAATGCAGAAATTAATAAACTATTAAAATCAGCTGAAATTGAATCAGATTAAATCTTTCTGTGAATCAAATGAAGACTTTGTTTTTATCGAATTCAGTGACATTCAGCCATGAGAGGACTTTTTCTGAAACACGAAGTCCTTAATATCCAGAGGATTGTTTGAAGTGCTACATTATCATTTTGAGATTTGAAAAGGCAAAGTGCAGAAAAAAGAACCTTTTCTTACCTGAATGTTCATGAATTTAGAATGGACCCCTAAGAAAAATATGTTTAGGGTGAGAGACCTTTAAGAGATGCGTTGAGCATAATCCAGAGTTCAGTTCTGTGGATTAGCATGAACTGAAATGCGAGTTCCTTAAAATGATGCAGGTTTTTGGATTTGGGCTAAAAAATGAAACCTCACTAGGACTGCACAATTATTGTAATCGCAAATTTGCTGCTATCGCGATCTCAAGCTGTGCAGTATCCTTATCGCAAAAGTCAGCGAAAATCGTGTTAAACCTTATATGCTTAAACAGTCTTATGGCAAACATTAACTATTTAATGAAATAAATAAATCCCATTATGCATTTTACAATCAGATGGAGCCTTCACGTTGTTTAACAATCGGACGGAGCTATTATGTTAGATGTTGCCCTCCTGGGTCATTTGGAGAATAATTTAAGGTATTTTGACTCTTATTGTTATTTAACCTTTGTAGTGTAATGGAAATGTTTTTGCCATTTGTTCATTTATTGCAAGTTATATCGTCATTGCAATATTGATCACTAATATCGCATATTGGGAGTTTTCCTCATATGAAGCAGCCCTAAATATCATAATTCAAATTCCACTGGGAATGCTTTCAAAAAGACTGTGCAGATGATTGGAGTGGGCCTTTAACACATTAAATGCCCCTCGAGGCGTTGCAGCCCAACTGTGAGTGTTGTGGCTGTGTCATGAGGTGGCAGAGAGAAACTGGTGGTGGTCTACACCGAGACTCTACGCCCACCGAGGGCTCGGAGTGATTTTCACCACCGACAGATCCTCCTCTGATGAGGAAATGTTCTGTTCTCTTCTGGAGTTTGTGCCTTCACATTTGGGAGACGTTTGCTTCCCAGGTATCCGTGGAGTGTCGGAGGAGACCACCACCGGCGTCCACAACCTGTACAAGATGCTGAAGAAGGGCGAGCTGAAGATCCCTGCCATCAACGTCAACGACTCCGTCACCAAGGTAACCGGCTGCAGGCTGACTTCCTCAAGAGTGTGTGAGCTGTGTGACCCATACACCAATGTCTTTTCAAAATGTTTTAGCTGCTCTGAGGCTCTGCAGCTGTTTTCCCTTCAGAGTTTCATGTACTCAATCAAATTAAGAGTCAAGATTATATCTGATAAAATAGTAAAGATTACTGTAAGCCGTTGTTTTTAAAAAAAAAAAGCACTTTATTATTTCTGCTTTTTTTATTTCTTTTTTGGACTATTATCAGTCTGCCATCTAGCTAAGTAACATACGATGAGGCATTACTGCCATCTTACAGATTCAGGTTTTGTAAAAAAAAAAGGTAAAATGTATTTACCCTTATTTGGTTTCTTAGCAACATTTTTAGTTTTTTATTTTAAATGTTCGCGTTCAGCTCTCTGGTAATTGCGGTGCCTGTGTAACATTTGAAACGTACTGCAGCTTGAATAGCTTTTTTTAAATAAAAAGCGTACACGTGGCATTTGGTTTAGTCCTGTTTTACTCAAAGGACATTTCACGCTTGCTCATCAAAACTTGTGGTACACGTGTTATCCTTAAATGTTTGTTTGTGCCCCGCCCCCCTGCAGAGTAAATTTGACAACCTGTACGGCTGCAGGGAGAGCCTGATCGACGGCATCAAGAGAGCCACGGATGTGATGATTGCGGGTAAAGTGGCGGTGGTGGCGGGTTACGGGGACGTGGGGAAAGGGTGCGTGCAGGCGCTGCGGGCGTTTGGTGCCCGTGTCATCGTCACAGAAATCGACCCCATCAATGCCCTGCAGGCTGCAATGGAAGGTGAGCCACAGCAATGAGCTCCTCACAACCAAAATCTATGTGTGGTTATGGCTTTAGATCAAATGTTTGTTTCAGTTAGACCTAAAGACTCCACCTGTTCCCGTTTCCTGAAGGTTATGAGGTCACCACCATGGATGAGGCTTGTAAAGAAGGAAACCTCTTCGTCACAACCACCGGCTGTGAGGATATCATCATGGGACAGTAAGTGGAAGTGACGGACGCTACGTCCACAGCTGTGCGTTTGCATTGATGGGCTGAGACCTTCTTTCCCTCAGCCACTTTGAAAGCATGAAGGACGACGCCATCGTTTGTAACATCGGACACTTTGACTGTGAGATCGACATGGGCTGGCTCAACAAAAACGCAGCAGAGCGCATCAACGTTAAGCCGCAGGTGGGATCACGATGCTCTGATCACTGATGGCCTTTGAATGCCCCTCGAGGCGTTGCAGCCCAACTGAGTGTTGTGGCTGTGTCATGAGGTGGCAGAGAGAAACGGGTGGTGGTCTACACCGAGACTCTACGCCCATTGAGGGCTCGGAGTGATTTTTCTCCACCGACATCCTTACCTATACTGTGTCATATCCAGGTTTTACCTTACAAGTGGATTTGATAATATAGTCAAGGGCCAACCAAAAGCAGGTTTAACAACCATAGTAACTAGAACTGGGTGCAGTTCATCAAATAACCACTAGGTGGGGTGTTGCACAAAACAATCAGTTTCCAGTTGAAGCAATAGTAACGCATTTGTAACAAGTGCTTAAGAGCTTAAAAATAATTGTCCCATAGAAACTCACGAGGCACATTTGTGAAGCAGGCTGCAGAAGAGGTGAAGACTTATCTAGTCAGTTATAATAATGCCGACATGTATTTGTCTAATCATATTGTACTTCCTAATCAGTTATTTAATTATTTTAGTAGCTTTCCACAAATCTCAACTCTTTGCAATTTACCCATTCACTTTGAGAGTAAACAAAACTTAATAAATTCATAGAAATTATTATTTAATAAAAGAAGCAGTAAAATGATTCTGAGCTCAACAACAGATTCTTGAGTCTGGCAAAGAAAAGGAAAAAAATGATAATTTTCTGTTTTTTTTTAAAGATTTAAAATCAAATAAGCTCTTGGAAGAATTTACCTAATGTACTAAATGAAGGAATGAAACAACTTCGTATTCCTTTCTGACAGTTGCAGTTCTACAGCCTCACTTTTCTACTTACTTTTGACCAAGAGGATGACTTGCTTTTCACTTGTTTTTGAGCCTCCTGGGCTGCTGTAGGGAAGATGTTTATGATTACATTACTGAACCATGACTGACATTCTTATAGATAACTGTATCTAATGTTGTTGTATTTTACAGAATAAAAGATGGAAGCAGTATTTTTCTGGGATTGTTTGTTGATGCTATGCCTTTAAAGCTACAAGCCCGCCCCCTCACAGCTGTGGGTCTTCCTCCGCAGGTCGATCGCTATCGTCTGAAGAATGGCCGTCACGTCATCGTTCTGGCAGAGGGCAGGCTGGTGAACCTCGGCTGTGCCATGGGACACCCCTCGTTCGTCATGAGCAACTCTTTTACCAACCAGGTATGACGGATGACGAGCAGCATCTCGGCTGCAGATGTCAGGAAGAGAAGGTTTCCACTTTCATCAATTGGTTGGAGATGAAGAGCAGATGGTGCATTTGTTTGTTTTTTCCTTCATGTTTCCGCCTTGCTCTCCGCAGGTGCTGGCTCAGATCGAGTTATGGAAAAACACAGCAAAGTATCCTCTGGGAGTTTACTTCCTCCCCAAGAAGGTCAGAAATTCATTTTTAAGCAGCTTTTCATTTGATACAAAAGGATTTGTTTAGATGTTCCTAACATCTCTCTGTCTATTTCAGCTGGATGAGGAGGTTGCAGCCGCCCACCTTGATAAACTGGGAGTGAAGCTCACCAAGCTATCAGAGAAACAGGCCAAGTACCTGGGCCTGCCCAAAGAAGGACCCTTCAAACCGGACCATTATCGCTACTGAACCCCCTTCTAGTCAGAGGAAGAGGAGTGGCCAGAGTGGTGCTGGTGTTTTGGTTGGTTGAAGTTGCGTTCTGGGCGTCGTGTCAGTCATTGAACGGTTTTCCCCCTCCACCCATCATCAAACAAATGCTGTAGATGGTTTCAATCAATTGGCTTGAAGTCTGAACCCATTTCTGCTCTGCAGTGTTCATGTTGGACCCGATCCAGTGAGGCTCCATCTTTCAGAGCCAAGCCTCCATAAATGGTTTCATTTAAAGGTGACGATTAGCTCATGAACCCCGGGGTTCTGCAGGGGTTTTTATTTTTACGGGTACCGCTTCATTTCAGCTTCACCGACTCTCCCTCCAGAATCCACGGCTGCCTCTCCCTCTTGGCCTGCTCTCCTCTGAAATGTCTGCTGTGGCTGTTTGTAAAGACGGTTCTCTTGTCTTGTCATTCCCTCTCCTTTCATGGAAAAATGGAAGCCCTCGCGCCCGTCTGTCCCAACTTGCTTCAAGTTTGAGACATTTTGTCTTTGTTGATAATTCATGGCGAAACCTGTGGCCTTAATATTCCATGTGTTCACATCAGCACTGCTTTCTGTTGGCACTTAAGACATTGTGGTAGAATTGGGTGAGAAGTGGACGTTCTCCTGTGTGTTGAACAGATGCTGCTGCCAAAGTAACCGCTGAAGCTCCAGGTCTTCTGCCTGTTTCCAAGTCTTTCTGTGGTGATTATTTAATTAGATCTGGAGGTGTTTGCTTCAACCTTACCTCTACTTTTTTAATTTTTCAGTAAACCAGATTCTTCTGAATTTGGGTTTAAATGGATCAAGATTAAACAGTATTTTTTTGACCTGAAGAGTTCAGCTGCTCACAGGGTTAACTATGTTGAAACTGTCAAAGAAACAAAATAAAGCTGACTCGACTGTTTTATTCACTAGATCTTCCGATTTATTTCCAAAGGCTGAGCGGAAAAGCGATGGAGGGGTGGGATTGGGTCACATGACTCATTTGTTTTAACACAACTTTTTCAGTCTTCAATATGGCTGGAGGAAGAAAACGGTCAGTCCCATTACCGTACAAAGTTCACACATTAGAAGCCGAATCAAAACTCATTCAGATTTTTTTTTTTTTTTAATGTTTTGTACTTGGTCTTTTAAATCCGTTTTTAGCCGAAATTAAAGAGCCTGCATCATAGTTTCTGCAGAGTGGCAGTAGTTTATTAGAAATTCACTTCTGAGATTTTTCGTCACTCTTCCTCTAGATTACAGCCCCTCACCCTCAAGCCAGTTCAAGATAATTGGACCAGAAGTCTTGGCGCTGTTCAGCTGTACAGTTTTGAGTCAAATGCCAGCTCAGACGAGGAAAACAAAGATGGACATGAATGTAGTCTGCAGACGAGTGTCTCCTGAGACGGGAGTTTGATAGAGGGGGTTAAACCACCCAATCATTCCAGAGTGAGGCTGCTGCTCACTGCTCCCCTGCAGGGACGGCTCGAATGTGAAGGAAACCCCCCCCCCCCCCCCCCCATATGCTCCTGATTCACAATGATTTATAAAAAGAAATACTCAGAAATCCAATTTTCTTTAAATATGTCCTCCATCAGAAAAATGTCACCAGAACATGTTAAAACACCAAAAATAGAGTGGGTCGTTGAAGACTTATGTGCCAAAATAAAAACCTTTTTATGACTTCTGGGTGTAAAGACACTGCAAAGTGAGACGGTTCAGCGCTTACAGCATCAGGTTTTATTTTGCGTTAGCATGGTCACAGTACTAGTTTTACATCAACAGGGTTCTTCCTACTGAAAACAAAAAAATATATATTAAAACAGGAACTATTCTGCCTTCCCTCGGAATTTAGGAGTGAGCTAAATGTGAGGAAAGGGGAGCATCTGGAAAAGAGGAGCGGGGTTAAACAGGTTCCAGTCAGCTGTCGGCCTGTAGATAACGGGATGACTCATTCCTGTCAGGTCTAACGCGGAGCAGGCTGATCACCTTCAGTGTCACTGCAGACACAGAAGATGTGATTTTCACCACAAATGATAAAAAATCCATAAATTAATGATAATCATTTACAACTTATTTACATGTATAGAACTCTTTAGCTTCCACCCACCCTGAAAATAAATCCCGTTTTAAACGTTTCATTCCACATAAAGTTGCTTTGTGATTTCAAAAATGGATCTATTTAAATTACTGCACTTTGCACTGCAGCACTTTTCCTTTCACTGTACAATGTAAGCACAAGTGCATGCTGGGATACTGATGCCCTAGAAGACGGTAAGTCGGTTAACTAAGCAACAGTCAGAATGCCTGAAGTCTGAGAAAGAAAATAAAAGAGTTGGGAATCACCAGCATGCAGCAAAGGATTTGTCACGGAAAATGAACAACTAGAGCTGAATCACAGGGTCCTCAGACCTGAGATCTGTATCCATTTTAACCCTTGTGCTATCCTAGACACTTTAACATTGGGAGTTGGGTCATCTAGACCCACTAGACAGTGCGCTGAACTTTTTTCTTCAATGATTTGTGATCTTCACTGGTGTCCATGGATTACATGAAATCTTCCCACCTTTATCCACCTTTGTCATGGTAGAAATAACACATCAATGCAAGGGTGGGGTCATCTAAGATAGCACAAGGGTTGATGCATCATAAGGATGTCACCAGGCTAACTTAAACTTAAATGGCCCTCTACAAAGTCGAGTCAAAGCCTCCAGAACCTGATGCGGTTCTGCCACAAAACTCAGAAGAGGAACAGTTTCTGTCAGGTCTCAATTCTCCACCTTCCTCCCTGCACAGAGCAACACCCAAGTTGGTTTCCTCTTCGTGCTTCAACCTGCCTGAGTTTACGAATGCTGTCAAAAACTGCTTTGTGTACAGCCGTCCGACCCCAGCTAAGAGCTGCCTCACTCATATAAATGCCTTGTATGTTTGGAGCAGGGGTATTGGACTCCAGATCCTGGTTTTTCACCTGACAGCTACTGATCATTTGGATTTGTTGTGTTTTGCCAATGGGCTGCTACAGTGGACACTAAACGCTGAGGCCCGGAGTCTGACACCTGTGTTTAGAGGAAGGACAACAGCCTTTTCCTCCTCAAACCAGCAGTAATCTCTGTTATTTCAGAGGAAGAAAGCAGGCCAACTGACATTAAAAAAAACATCAAACGGGACAACAGTTTATTTTCAGAGGCTTTGTATTTAGTCCCAAGACAAAACCTTTGTTGTTGCAGCATTAAAAAGGTTGATATTGAAATGTGGTTGTGCACTTAAACTACAGTGTGCAGTTGAAAAATGATGGCCAGAAACATCCGGTCAAAAGGAATGACACCATTGCAATCAAAGATCTTCTGCTTTTCTGTTGCAATGCTTTAAAGTCCCACTCCAATCTTCTTTTAATCTACTGTAAAAGTGGTCTTATATTTATGGTTATGTTGTTTTTAGTCAAAAGGAAAAAGCCAGTGCTCTTTTCAAGAACACAGTTTCTGTTTTATTAGAAATTTGCCTGGGAGTTGCGGGGAGAACTGTTGGCGTAGAGTACACCTTCCCGCACTACCCATCATCCCTGGGTTTACCCTCTCTCCTGCTAGCTTACAGCCCCCTACAACCTTAACCTAACATTACTGGTGTAACAAAAATGGCGAGCAAAATCGGAGCCGTCCAGCCGTGCAGTTCTGAGTCAGATGCCAGCTGAGACAAGGAAAACAAAGACGTAGATGAGTTTATCTGTCTGCCAGTGGATGCATCAGAATGGAGTGGAGCAGGGAGTTTGTGGCCCACTGACTGTAGCACCTATGTACGTCACGGCTACAAGCTTTTTTAAACGGCATTTTTTCGCCTGTTCCTGATTCAACACAATTTTAATAGAGAAATAACTAATAATTTTGTTCATATATGTCCTTCATCATGAGAAAAAATGCCAATAAAATATGTTAACAACACCAAGAACACGTTTTCTTTGGAGTGGATCTTTAAAGGCATATGTTTACATCATCGGAATTATTGGTCCTTATAGATTCATTGACAAGAGAAATGGCGTGCAAAAATTTAGAGGTGCGGATGGTTTGCAAACTTAAACATCCAACAGAATAGGCTCATTCCTGAAGGAAAGAAAAGCTAATAATACGTATTGCACAAATTCAAAACATACACAATTTGTTGCACATAACTAAATAAAAAGTTGTACTGTCCATCACTTCTGAAAGGAAAGGTGCTGCAGCACATGACAGGTCCATGTGCAGAGGATAGCCATTAGGAAATGAGTGATATAAAACGGATTCTAATGATAAATGTGGAGTTTGCACTGTGGTGTTTCTGAAGGCCCAGGTGTTCCTGCGTGACCTACTCACAGCCACATTCAGCAAACCAAGCCAGACTGGCTGAGAACCCTTCAGCTCCGTGCCAGCTTCTCCCAAAACAAATATTGTGCAGTCAGACCCCAAAGACTCGAAAACAAAGCAGCAGGACTGAAGAGCGGAGAAGGAGTCTGTCTGCTAACCACCTTCCATGGCATCTATTATTCAGAGACCAAAGACAGGAGCAGAGAGGGGGCAGCGGACAGGCGGGGCGCATCCGTCCCATTAACTGTGCTCCACCTCAAAGGCAACCAGGAGAAAATCGGAATTTGGGAAAAAGTGTGAAAAGTTTCCTACGACTGCGTGAGTGGGAATGCTGAGCTGGAATTGATGATGTTTATTCATCAATAATCTTAGCGGTGACAGCTGATATTTGTATCTTACAAAAATATGATGCACGTGAAGCAGTTTCTGTAGCTACTTTATTAATGCTCGGATAGTTGGCACATTTAAAACTGCTACCAGAATCACAGTGAACGAAAGCTACTGCTACAAGAAACAATCGGCTCCTGGTGAGCCGACCAAACCAGTACCCCCCCAGGGACAAACCAGTCTGAGCTTCTCCTGTAAAGCACACGCATCATTTATCTGATTCACACAGTGCTCGTGGTCTGTGTGCTCAACCCCCCCATTCCTGCTATCTGCTTCTGAAGCAGTCAGACGTAACTCATGACCTGAAAGAAAAGAAGTGAACTGCAACACAGCAGTTTGTTTGCCCCCTCGGATGGGTGTAACCAAGAGTGCTGCTGAGGTGGGGCTTACTGCCCCTGCTACGGACCCCCCCAATAGTTCAGGGGCAGAGGCCTTAGTGACCCCTCACACCACTGTACTGATGCCGCTGTGCTTAGACTTGCTGTTGCTGGAGCCCTGAGGAGGGGCCGCTGGAGGTGAGGGGCCGTGGAGGTGGGGGCCGTGACCAGGATGCGGTGGGTGTGTTGAGTGGCCTCCATGGCCGTGCTGCGAGTGAGGGTAAGTTAGCTGCTGGTTGTGGGGGGGCGGCGGGTGGTACTGGTGCGGCGGGTGCTTCAGGTGAGCGGGTGGGTGATAGTGGTGGTGGTGGTGGTAAGGCGGGGGGTTCTGGCCCATATGGCAGAACGGGGCGTTGTGCGGGATCATAGGGGCCGGCGTGTCCGTCTCCACCCGGGCTGTGTGGTGCAGATTCAAAGGGTGGGGGGAATGGGCCATGAGGGTGGGATGTGACAGCTGTGGGGTGGGGCTTGGGGACTTCACCCGCCTGGTGCCAAATAAAGAGCCCAGGAGGGAGGAGGAGCTTGGCAGGGAGTGTCCACTGTGGCGGGAGGGACAGTCTCGGCTGGAGGGGGATCGCCGTCGAATGTGAGGACTGCTAATGATGGAGCCCTGGAAGAGAAGACAGAGAGATGATGGAGCAGCAACAGATCTGTGAGTGCTGGCAGACCACCACAAGAGCACCAACCAGACTCCTGTAAGCCGTGACTCGGTCTGCCCAGGCTACAGCTCCCAACACGTCTGTCTGGGAGGCTGTGCGAAAACTGATGTTGATTGTTTGATTGACAGATTTTGTGTAGCTTGCTTTTAGTGGTAGGGGTGTGGACTTCCAATCAGCTCACTCCTAATATGGTGAGAGTGGTTGCCATAGAAGCGTTGACTCTGACCGACTCGGACCAATCACTGCTTCCTAACGTCGCCAGGCTTCAACATGGTTGCATCCGTACAGCCCCAAAAAAAGTGACTAAACTGGCTTCATTTCGTTGGAGCCGGAAGTACTACATTTTCTAATGGGTGACTGTGGGTAAATTTCAATGCCTCATTGTTGTTTCAAGCCATTATGAATGAACCTACACAGATAAAATTGACTTGTGACAATTAGAGGGTAGTTGGTTGAATGAATGCTGCACTTTGATGCAAATAGCTCAGGAAATTCAGTGTTAAGTCACACATATCAGCTTCTGTGGTATGCTGTTTTTTAACACAAAAAGGAGAAAAAAAGAGCTCAAGAGCAAAATAAATAAACTGACATGATGAAGAAGACAGAAAGCAGCCAATAGCATTACAGAACATTCAGCAGAAAATCTTCAAAAGAAAAACACAGACATGAAAGACACACAGACGCCGTTGGACTTACAGCCTGATAGAGGGTATTGCTTAGCAGAAAAAGTGTCTTTTGTTGCTAGAAGACTCCCATTCTGCACTTGACTGAGTTTTTCTCCTGTGCATGGGCTCACAGCAGCAGATCAGTAACCTGTGAGTGATTTTAGGCTGCTCCATGTAACAACCACAGAGGACAGCGGTTCTAATGTTCTTGTAGTCAAAATTATGAAATTATGGACCGCTATGACCAACAGGAGCACCGTCTGGAACCAAGGGATGATTCAACAGTTGTGCTGCTGCAAAAACCTAAACAAATGATGGTTAAAGTCCCACTCTGATCATCTTTTGATCGATTGTAAATGCATCTCCAGTGGTCTTTTAATTATTAGTATGCCAAAATAAAAAAAATTAAAAAGTTTTCTGTCGTATTCAAGGACATGGTTTCCATAGAGCAGTGATACTTTATTAGAAAATTCTCACATGAGTTGCGGGCTGGACTGAGAGCATATTTACCACATCACAAACACGCTCTTTTTCAAATAGCATTTATTTGTCTACTCCTGATTCACAATGATTAGAATACAGAAATACCCAGAAATGGAATTTTAGGCATGATTTTCTTTATATATGTCCTCCAGTATCAGAAAAATGCCGCACCAGAATGTTAAAAACACTAAGAACACAACTTTCATCGGAGAGGGTCTTCAAGGCTCAAGTCAGTTTATTATCAAATGTCATAGTGCTGCAGTTCAGGGTTTTCACTGATGGAAAGATTGACATAAAAATTCTGAGCACTGTTTTAACAATTAAAAGTATCAGTTTATGCCTTTCTATATAATAATCACTAAAATAGTTTTTTCACTACATTAAATGGTTAATATTAGAACATCTGCACTGAGATTTTACACAAATATAACCAATTCAAATCCAGGCTAAGAATAGAGGAGATCAGTTTTATCTGTGCCGGTTATACATAAGCTGTCACTTTTATTTATTTTATGTTTAAAATGTGTACATTTTTATTGTAAATGTAATTTATTGTTTACTCCTAAGTCCCTTGAAAAAGATATTCTTAATCTCAATGGGACATTTCCTAGGTAGATAAAGGTTAAAAAAAATTGTTTGGCAGTATAGTGTTTACCAGCACCGGGCCCCACTTTTGTGCTCAAATAATGGAAATTTGCACATAATTCTTGTTGGGGTGTTTAGTTATGACAATGAATTAGCGAATCAAAGACTTTCTATTCATAGATGTAACAAACAGAGTGGTTCAGTTTATTATAACAAATATTTAAACTGTTTTGAAAGGATTTTTAATTTGGTTTGATTTAACTTGAGTTTAGCACAAGACTTGAAACAGTAATGATCATATGTCTGGTTTTTGTTATTAATGCTTAAATGTTGAAGTGCACAACAGTACTTTCCGTTTTTGTTCTGCATTTTTTGTGCCTAAAAAATACAGGAATGGTGTAGGGGAGATGGGGAAGGTTTTTTTTTCTAAGGGGGGAGTTTTTTTGCCCAGGACTACCTCAAAACGCATTTGTGCATCCAGATAAGCCTGCTGGCACAAAGTGCCTGGATCAGAGCAATGTTGTGAAAACTCTCTAATAACCATTGAGCAACATTGCTTTTGTACCACATAAGTTTGTGGTCAGGAAAAAATGCTTTTTTGCAAGGAGGGCCTCCAATCTCAACATGGAAGTTGCAGAAATGCCTTTAAAAGTGAGGAAAAGCCTTTAATATACACTAAATGGCTGACCAGAGTGAAACAAAGCAGATGCCTGAGGTGAACATGCAAAGTTTGCAGCTGACAGAGTATCGTCAGGTTCACTCTGCACAAACAGAATAAGGACTACAATCATTTCAAAGTGAAACAGACAGATTGTGTAAAGGTGTCAGTCAGTCACAGTGTTGGTTACGCCATGCCGTCCACAGCCAGAGTCATTCCAGAACATGCAGTGCTTGCTCACCACAAAAACACCACCAAGAGAAAAGGCGGGACAAAGAAGCAGCAACACACAGACGTGTGTTCGAAGTGACATCACAGCTTGGCACCAGGGCCTTCTACTTACTTCCAGATTGCTGTCTAGAGATCCTGCACTGCTGCGTCTTCCACGCTTGCCTGCCCAGAACATGTAACAGGACAGGTTAGACACTGCTGGTTAAAACAGGGACCAAGCCCCTTGGTCTACTGCGGGAGGATGCTAACAAGCTATCAGCAGGCAACAGCGTCAGTAGAGAGGAAGAAGTCTACGCAGGACAGGAGAAGGAAGAAACACGTCACTGCTTCTAAACTACAACAGCCTCAAGTCTCTGTCAACAAATTCAGGGCTTCTCTAAGTGCCTATGGAACAACCCGAAGCTCTGCTGGCAGGAGACCCTCTGCAGTGGGACTTTGATATCCTATACAGAGGAAGTTTTACCCATCAGTGAAGGGGGGGGGGGCAGTTTCCACAGGTAAACTGTTGGTGGGAAGCTGTCTGAGCTGCCTCCACATCCTCCTATTCAATGGGTTTTCCCTCATGTACAATACATGGTTCAGCACGTGTAGCTAGTTATATACAGTTGGATGAGAACGTTTGGGCACTCCTGATAATTTTCAAGATTTTTCTTCATGAGCTGTATAGTCCAGCTCAGGAAGAGACCTTGCTGTGTAAGGACTAAAATAGTCCTGCAGGTGCTGGAAATGGGTCACAAGAAACCAAATCTCAAGGTTTATTTAGCTTTTATTTAAATTTAACTTTGGCCATTAAAATTCTTTTTTGGAAAACTGACTGCTTTTGCCCTTCGTCAGCACAAACTCCAGCAGTTTTGCCTTCTAGGTCAGCACACACATTGGGTGACTGGAAACTACAAAATGCTGAAAAACGTAGCTTTTTATAATCCTCACTGCAGCTCAAAAATCCACAATGGTCTAGTTATTACTGACTTCAGACAGTCAAATACCAGCTCACAGAAATGTATTTGAATATTTATTTTCTACCGAATACAGTAAAATGAAGGAAACTTCAAAATAAAAGCATCTCTACAGCTTGTAGTGGGCATTCAGCTTCCAATGACAGAAGCCTTCCTAAAGAGAGATGCTGAGATGTTTGGTCCTATCCTGAGATCTACGTGGCAAAGCCAACCTCCCCCCTCCCCACTGCCCAATAATCATCAGTTATTAGTTTTTAGTAAATTACACCTGTGTCCATTAGTAAATGCACTGATCTCGGTCTCGGTGGCCCCAGCCGTGACAGTCTTGCATATCAGTTGCCATGGTTCCCCCCTAAATCGAAGCTGCACAGAGGCGGGAGATTTTCCTCCTCCATGTTTTCAAAATGAATGGAATGAGCAGTATCATGCCAGCGTCACACTCCGGTTCCTACTCCAGCAAAAGAGCGAAGCATGCACTGGTCTGTCACCATGGCAATATCCAGTCTTACCTGCATCTGAGAGGTCACGTAGGGAGCTGCTGAGGGCGCTCCTCTTCAGGCCTTCTCCTATGGCGTAACTGTCATCGAGGCTGGCTCGGCTCAGGGTGCCGTTCCCCGTGTCCTTTTTCAAGCCTGCGCTCTGGGACATGCTGGGCCTCACCACTCCCTTCTGCTTTTCCAGCTCAGCTGTGGAGACAACACATGCAGCTTTTTCAGCACTTTCCCTTACATTGTGTATAGAGAACAGAAAGGGTCTGCTCACATTCTATCCGGTATTTCTCCATCTCTTGGACTTCTGCTATTGACTCTCGCAGATCGTCAGTAAACCTTTTGCGATCCTGAGGGTTCGGTGCATTGAAATTGATGAGGACTTTGATGTCCGCCCCAGGAATGGCTGAGGTCAGACGAACTCCGTTGGTATAATCTGAAGAAGGAAAAAAGACAGCTCCACTTGTAAAATCCTGGAACAGCTAGACAATTTTTAGATAAGTAGCGTTGGCAGTCTCTTTTTGTTTTATCACATGAGGAATTCTAAGCTGAAATGGTTTCTATTAAACTGTGAATATGGATCAAAATGAGGTTTCTTTCTATTAGAAGAACTTCACCCCAGACGGTTTTTTCCTCAAACTGAAACTGGTTTACAATCAAAATGTATTTCATGTTTGAGTACTGCTACTTAAAATGGAAAAAAAAAAAAGATAATCAAATGCAACTTACACTGATTTTCAAACAGCAGCACTTGCATGCCGTAAAGTGAGAAGGACTGCCGAAAGCTGTAAGTCACAGAGTTCTTTTTCTTCTGAAAGATCTTTGTAACCTAAAACCAAGAAGCACAGCACCAACAGTGGTTTAGACTCTTCTAACGGCATGGTTAAGGTGACTTCATGAGTGACGTGTGTCATACCACCAGCAGGTCGTTAAAGAGGAAGATCTCCCTCTGATGTAGACCCAGCTTTTGGGGTTTGTTGGGATCGGGTACTTCAAACAGTCTGCAGTAACAAACCAGTCTTCGGTGGGGCAGTGACAGCACCTGCATATGGCACAGCTCCCATTTAACACGAACATCAACATTAATGTAAATAATAAAGTAATAATACTTACACAGCCAATACCCTGGTGCAAAGAGCCAATCTTCACAGTGGAAGACACATGTAAAAGACATTTTGCTGATTAGTGTATGTGGGGTTTTTATTTGGAACAGAGCATCAGTTGTAAAAGAGCAAAGACTCTGTGCCAGAAACGGGAACTGTAGCTCAGAATATAGTTATTCAAACTCTACATGCTGCCAAACTTACCGGCTTCTTTCCAACAATAAGTTTCTCTACTTTCTGAACTTGGGACACATGATCTTCATTAGTCCTAAGCTCCCTCTTGCGAATCCGCTCATATATCCCCACCAGTATTTCTCTGGGAATATCCTCCCCATCATCAACGCCTGAAATTAGAGGGAGAAACACAGAAAAAGAGGCATTCATTATCAGTTTGGACTGACAAGTCCAACTGTTATACTCAGATCTATAGTTTTAGGACAACCTTTTCCTGAGGTCAATCCTATTATTCATTATCTTCCACTTGTCTGATGTCTGGGTTGCTGAGACAACTGCCCAGACATCCGTCTCCCTGGCCACTTTTTCTAGCTTTTACAGGAGGATAGAAAGGTGTTTCTAGTTCAGCCAAAAGGTACAATCTCTACAGTGTCCATCACAGGGCCACACATGTTGATGATTCAAGGGAAGGGAAAGGGCAGACATCCGAGTGGCATTCTCAAGTTCACTCTGAGCTCTTCCCAAATGGCCAAGCTTCACACATTCTATCTTAAAAAGAAGTTCCAGCCACCCAGTTTAGAAAGCTTGTTTTCAAAGTCTGTATGTCTAAATGCTCTGTATAGATGATAAGTGCATGGCTGGCACACATGAAAATAGGGTTTAATTCCCAGGGTGCACAATGTGCTTTATCCAATGTAGTTCCTTGGGCTACTGCCTAACTTTGTAGCCACAAGGAGCCCAAGTCTAGGTCATCCTCTTGTGTCACCACACAAGTTTTTAAGTCAATTTTTGGGCTCTACATACAAAATGCACGGCCATTGAACACACGTTTAAAGTTAAACCAGTTCAACTTTGACCAATCAGGGACTTGGATTTAGGAGTGACATATGGATAGCATCTTTTTCAGTTCATGAAAAAAATTGCAAGATTCACAAGATTTGCACTGCTTCCACATTTTGCTCCATGTCTATTTCATCTGTGTGTTCATGTGCTAGCATCGGGTAGCGACAGTTCCATGTGAATACCGTGTGCTAAAAGGGCACGTGATGCACGTTGCAGCATCTACAGACCAAAAGTTTGGACACATCTTCTCATTCATGGGAAGGTGTGTCCCATGAAGGGAAGGTGTGTCCAAACTTTTGGTCTGTACTGTATGTAGCATCAAAAATTATTGAGCTTGACTCAAAAAGCTGTTTTTTTCAAGACAAAAGACAGAGCCACTGAACAGAGAAAATTTGACATTGAAACTCATCAAATACAGCAGTTTTGTATGCAGGATGCACTGAGAGCAGCACAGTACCTCGCAGGTTTTTCACAAAGTCCTCCAACTTCATCTTCCTCTCAGGCTTGACGTTGGGACTGTACATGTCAGTGTTGAGGAGGATGATTGCAAAGGCCAGGATGAAGATGGTGTCGGGGTTCCTGAACTGCTGCACCACTCCAGGGTTGCAGATGCAGTATCTCTGGCTGTGTAGAGGATAGAAGACATAAAAGTTTTAATGTTGTTTCATTATTTTCAATCTCGGGTGTTGTATGGAAATACATAACGAGTTACCGATACAAACAACACCTTGTGTTGGGTTTTTGCCAACAAGGGTTTTTTGTTTCTATTAATTATTTCTACATTAAACTAAAACATAAAAAACCCCAACATTTTGGCAACCACTCTAAAACGCACTACTCATTTGGTGTCAAGTATAAATATAATTACACAAACAACTATTTATTTTTCCTTTTTTGATCTATGAATTATTGTGGATATCTTACACTCAATTATCTCTCTGGTTGCACAGAAATGTGCTTGTGGACTAATGACAGTCAACCTCATCTCCCCAGATGTCAAATTTCTATGTTGCTTGTCCTTTGCACACTTATTTTTATGCAACCACTGCAAATGTCCTAGCAGCATCTAACCAAGCCGAGCAGCAAGCAGAGCAGGTGAGAAGAGAGTGTAAATGCTGTAGCATAAAAAAAATCAAAGCAACTGGGTTTTATTTTGTTTCAGTTTTACTTTTATAACTTTAACAGTTTAAAGCTTAATCAAAGAATTTACGCAAAGAAAATTTGTTTAAAAAATATATACCCATATATTTATATTATAAAAAATATGTATATCTTTTTTAGTAAATGTACATGTCCTTGAGTGAGTTTCTGACCTGAAGGCTTCTATCAGGCGCTCAACCTTTTGAGCTTCTCCCTGCACTTTTATGTGCGCCTGGAATTTGCGCAGTGCTTCATCAAGCTCCATGGCAGAAAAGTCCATTTCGTCCACCACACAGCTGCGAAGAAACACCAGCAGAAAGCTCTGTTGTTGGAAATGTTCACAAACCACAATCAGTTGAAAAAAAATCCTCAAAATAAAAAAAAAATTATAATAATAATAAAAATTTTTTTTGTGGAAACAGGTTCATAAAAACTTTCCCTCTCTATACTTGGTGTTGGATTTTGAACTAGATTCATAGGCCATAGATTCGGACAGCACTACAAAACATCGATCGCACTATATAGTGCTCTATGCATTGAGTAGTGAAGGAATTTGGACAAACCAATGAGATTTTCCCTTTGTGAAATCGATGATGTCATATTCGTCAATTAAAAAATTAAATTGACAAAAAATTGTTAAAAAAAAGTAGTGAGCATGGTGTCTGAATTGCTTTTAAAATCCAGGGCACCACATAGTCCCACACTGTATAATTTTTTAGTAGTTAGGGATTAGTGTGGGTATTCGGACATAATTTCATGTTGAATAAAAGCTAATTTTAAATCTGATGATTGACAGAGCTGTGGTGCATAAAACATGGCTGGACATAATGTTGCTGTTTCATTTCTAGGGTAGGGAAGAAGATATATTTAAAGAGGATTGTGTACTCTTAAGCACCTTGCATGTCACAAGTAAAGTATTTCCTTAAGGAACCTATTAGACATGTCTGCTTAACTTACACCAGCAAATAGTTTAAAGGCTTCCAGTCTGCTAAAGAGCTTTAAGATGGATTCGGCCAATTCTGTTTAGTGTAAAGAGCCTGGCTAAGGTGCTAGAGATAAAACCAATACTCAGAAGATCTTAAGCACATCTCATTTGACTCAGGAATAAACAGGAACTGGATGTAGATTCACTTTTATCTTTTATCTGGATGTAAGTTAGATGGAACATCAATAATAAGAAGCTGACATAACTATAGTATTTTTTAATATAATCTTTAGTCTTAAGAAGATTGTAGTTGTGATCGGAAATAATCAACATGGAAGAACAACAAGGAACTGAAAAAAGCAAAGGACTTACTCAAGAACATCCCTGTTAAACTGCTTCTGTCTGTTTCCCAGGAACTCGCCAATCATCTGCCTACTCAAGCCTTTCCGCTGAAGCAGGAAGTGGGCCACCCCCACCGGGGTGTCAGGAACAAAGTTTCGGTCTATCAGATATTGGGTGCCTTTTTCTGGTTTTCTACAGACATAGAAACATTGGAACAGTTTAGATAAGAAAAAAGTAGGAAAGGAGGGATGAGACCATTTTTTAAATTTGGGATTACTTCCCTGTACTTGTGTTTAAGCTAATGCAACAGGTTTTAGCAAATCATGGAGGCAAAGAGGGCTTAAGAGAAGAGAAAAAGCTACTCGGTTCAAGGGGTTCAGTTAGGGTTTATTTAGAGCTTGTGTCAGCGTGTTTCTAATTCAAAGTTAGTTGGGTTCCTTAACAGCAACAATTTGAAATATTTTTTGAATGTAAATCAGAGGGATGTACTTACTTGTTGAAGAGGTTTAGGCCAATGCGGTAGTGTCTCTTCCGAATAATGTCGTTGCTGAAAGCAGGTGAGTCCCAGCTGTTGCGAGTTTCTTTGTGGTATGTCTGCTTGCTGAGCGTCTGCTCCCTGAGGCTGTCCCTCGATGAAGACTCAGAGCTGCAGTTGATCGTGTCATTGGAGTTCGATGTGCTGTTGATGCTGTCATTGTCACCATCGGAAAAATCAGACTCGGACTTGCTCTGCCGGTTTGGGGTTCCATTGACCACCACATGAGGATCAAGCTGTCGGGGTCGGTGACCTTCCTCTCTGGAAGGTCCTCGAGGTGGTAGGCTGCGGCTGACATGTTTGGGGCTACTTTGCTGGTTGCTTCGCTCATAGGCATTGTGTCTCTTTAAAGAACTAGGATCAGAACGATCACTTAACTCCACCGAACTGTCACTGGGAGGTTCAATGGTCAATAAGGGCAGGTGTTCCACTCGAAGACGCTGCTCTTGACATTCTAAGGAAGGTGTGCTGCGACAGCTGGTATCAGTGTCGCCTTTGTCATCCTTGTGAATAAGGGACCAGTAGTCTTGGGAAGAGTTAAGGGAGCGTTGAGGCAGGTCCGATTCTGTACTGGAGGGTCGGTCTACTGACAGCGAAAGAGGCAGGGGTGGTGATAACTCCTCTTCATCAATGTACAGGGTAACATCGCTATAAGATGCTGTCATCTCCTCCAGTTTGCACCTGTCTGGGGAGCTCTGAGAAGGTTCAACCTGTTTGTCCATATCCTTGTCTCTTCTCCTTTGCTCTGGCTGACCGTCTTCTCCATGCAAGCTGCGGCAGTTCAGAGCATCGTCAATAGACTCAGCTAAGGACTTCACCTGCCTGGAGAAAGCATCCTCTAGTTCTGTAATGGCATCAGTGAAGTCGCTTTGTGGAGTTGAGGTCTTAGACTGGCCCCTCTCCCCATCATGATCTGACTGAACTAGTGCTCCAACTTTGGTGCCACCATCTGTCAGGGAAACTTGCTTCCCCTCAAAATAGGAGCTGTTGAATTTTTCAGGTCCTTCAAAGGAAAACTGCATTCTCATATTGGATAAAACAATCCGTCTGGACATGCGGTTCTCGGACATAGAGCTTCTAAGACGCTCAAAGTTCTTGTTCATCTGATACTGGCGGAAGGCTGTCTGAATGGTGCGTGCAGCATGCCGAGTTATGAAACGCCCACCATATTTACGCTCTAGCATCTCCACCTGCAAGAGGAAAGAAGTCTGTGAGGTAAAAGGTCTGAAACACAGCTTGGTTATCCATCCATCCATCCATCCATCCATCCATCCATCCATCCATCCATCCATCCATCCATCCATCCATCCATCCATCCATCCATCCATCCATCAGGAAGTTGACTGTCAAAAAGAGCTTTGCTGTTCAGCTCAGCTCTGCTTTTATTCTACTGAGAACCTCCTGTTCTGCCCCCTCTGAGGGGGGGATTTAATTAAACCTGGAGTGTTCTTCTTTAAGTATGAAAAGAATCAGTGACAAAAACAAACTATTCAGGACACGTTTGAGCACCATATGAATATCACATTTCAAACAAAGCATAAAATATTCAACATTTCCAATTGTGAAGATGACTCTTACATTTTTTTAATTCTTCTGCTATAAATCTGGACCACTAATTTACTTGAAAATAACAAGTTCTGCCTTTGCTAAGATTTCATTTGAATCCGCCACGTCAAATTTAAATATTAGAAAAATTGAATTGTGGTCAAACTAAATACTTGCAGTTACCCAGCAGCCCAGCAATTAAGACCTATTCAAAAACACTTGAATCCATGTCAGACAGTGTCTTTGATGGCTCTAACAATTATTAAAGCCTATTTGGATTAAGGCAAATCACAGTAACTCTATCAGACTTGGGAAAAAAAAAAAAAAATGGAAAAGAAATCTGGGAATAAACCACTTATCTATTAAATAGAAAACATATAAAAGAAGTTTGATACCACTGTCTTGTGCATTCTCAATGCTGATAAAATTCAAGTATTCTGGCAATGAAATGACTTTATTCTGATGATATCTGAGCTCATCCCACAAATAATTAATCATGCTTAGATGACAGGATTGGCGAACTTCTAATCTATTGGCATAATTGCCTGAAGAGGATGAGGAAGATCAGTTTTTTGAAAGCATGCCCGAAGTCTATAAGGTGTACAGACAGAGGGGCAGGACCCTCATAGTCACCTGTTTGTCCTGAAGGTCAGATGAAAGCTCATAGCTTTCTGACAGTGAGCGGGAGCGCTTGATGGCTTCTTCCTCTGCCTGCTTTCGGAGGATGGACTGGGAGTGCTGCAGCTTTGACCTGCGTGTACGTGGGTGTCCAGCCAGCAGAATCTGTCCGTAGAGCTGGCTATCGAGGCGCTCAGGACCAAGTCCACCTCGGTGGGTCACTGGGACGTAACTGTAACAGCTGCTGGAGTCAACGGAGGTGCCAACCTCAGTGCCTGGGCCATCGCCTTCCACACTACAAGCAGACACACACAAAACAGATCAGTCCTAAACTGTGTTTGGGAAAGGGACAGGTGGTCAGTGGCAAAGGGAACTTTACAACTACCAACACCATGTAAATGAGTGTGACAAAATGTAAAGCAACAGTAGAATGATCCCTGTCATCTACCTTGTTGTTTTTCATAGTTAAGCCATTCATTGGTCTTCTGAAGACCATCAAATTCTGCCTTCTTTTGATCTTACAGAATTCTTCAAGGTAGTGTCTTTGACAACAGCCCAAAAAGAATCCCCTGTAAAGCAGTTCTGCCTGAAAACTATTAAGGAGTTGTGTTAAACTAAGATTCACACACGTTGTGTTGATCTGCACCAAGCTCATTCGAACATGTGACAAAGTTACCATCAGTGTTAAAGGTTAACCAGCTAAAAATATCAGCCACACAACTGTTAACCTCTACTGCACAGGCTGAAGCATCATTTGATGGATCTTAACATCAGCAAATAGATAGCTGTGAATAGTTGTATATTGTAAACGCAATTTAATAGAAAAAACAAAACAAAAAAAAAGAAAGTGTGACCAGGCTTTACATACTTTTATTTTGGATGTAAATGGGGATTTTTAAACACAGAAGTAAATGGAAACCGTTCCTTTTCAGAAACCAGCCTCAAGTGGTCACTTCAGAAACAGAAATAACAGATTGTGACTCCAAGGTTTCCCTCTTTCAAAATGGAGCAGTGAAGATTGTACTCCACCGCAAGAAAATGAATAAATATAGAAAAATTAAAACAAAATCAAACTTACATCATTACAAACACAAATAACCCCTAAAACCAGCACTAGGGTCTTATGTATGCCACAAAAACGTCCAAACCCAAGTCACAACACATGTTAACACTAGTGTCAATACTAATTTGCTATTAGTATTAGTAAATGGATTTATTTTTAAATTAGTTTTATAGATGAGGGAGGAGCTTGGTAAGCTCTGACAGTTTAAGCACAAATCGGCTGCCTGTGGTTCTAAGGAACACACATATAATTATCTGTTAAGATACAAAATACTATTTCTAAAGTTCCCAAAATGCTGAACTTCAAAAACCTAAATATTTGGTTTTCTTGCTGTGGAACAGTTATTTGACTGTAAAATGATTATATGACATGGATAGCTGTTAGTTGATATTTTCCATTTTAATTATCTTAACAGAAAAGAGCAACTAGCCACAATCAACCCACTATTGTTGCCACCAAAAGATGAATCCCTACAGCAATCAACCCCCTCAGATTGCATTTTTGGTAAACCTCAATCCTCTCAGGTTTTGGCAACAATTACAGTCATTAAGCCCAAACATCAGATAAAGAAATCATTCTGTCAGTAATAGGAATTATTAATGAGATATGTTTGATCTGGTAATTGCCTCGTGAAAAAAAAAGGCAATGTTTCAGTTAATCATGCGGAGATGCTGCTGACACGCAGGCTAATTAGTAATTCCCTGAATCTTTACTTCATCTCTTAAAAAAAAAAAAAAAAAAAAAAACTATTGCTTTGCTTACAGCCTTTTCATTTTCAGGCCCTTGTCTCCCAAACTTAAGTGACACGCATCCGTTTTCTAAAGATAAGGGCCCAGAAGCTGAATCACTCCACAAAACGAAGGTCAGTGCTATGCCTTTAAAGCTCAATGCTGCGGATGCACTTACCCACTGTCTGTTTTCATGAGTGAGTGAGGACTGTAAGCTAACTCAGCTCCATCGAACCGCTTGGTTTTTCATAAAATTAACCAGTGTTCTTAACATAAGTGCTTTTCTTTATCAACAAATGACCCTGGCACAAAATAAGAGGCAATTAGTTCAGTATGGCCAACAATCAATGATGATTCAAGTGAGCCAGGCTGCTGCCTGAACATCAGTGCATCTGAGAACATGTCCCCAGCGTGAGCTCGCTTACCTGCTCTCTGAATCCAGCTCAAGCAAGGAGTGTGTCCTGTTTGACGTGCACTGCAGACACCACATGCTGCCCTCTGAGATCCTATACCTTAGATATGCCCCTATCACTCTTTTTTAACTCCATCTCTGGTCTAAATTTTGTCCTCGTTGTTTCCTGACAAGGAAACGCTCCCCTCTTCTAAGATGCCTCTCCAGCTCTGGCCTTCCTTCATGGGAGGGGTGTTGTCAGGAAGAGGGAGGAACTTCCTCCAGAGGGACATGGGTCATTTTGTTGTGGTAGCAGTGCAGTGGCACAGATCTGAAGGGTCTCACGCAGAGAGACACACAAAAAAGCTATTGCAGAGACAGACGTCATCAACAGCAGGACGATTGATGGGGAAACTCCAGGATTTCCAGATTTAGCTATGCTCCTCTGAGAGTCCTGCCTCAGTGATGTCCAAACTTCAGCAGCCTCTGAATGTCTCCACTGCACTGCTAATCATAAGAATGAATCTGGTGCTTCAGAAAACACACATCTGACCGGCAGAAGCACTCTTCAAACAGCCATCCATGTTTGGCTCTGGTCTGCTCCCAAATTAGTGCCATATTTTGGGTGATTCCCCTCACCAGTCATATTCCCATCTCAGTTCTGTCCCAGGGAGCCGTGTGGTGAGGAGCCTCTCCATTTTGGTTTGCTGACATCATTGCTTGAACAATGGGCTCACATGGGTGGACCACAATCAGACAAGCAGAGCTAAAACTGCACAGCTACACAATCTCCTATGCTGTTTGTCTTTGATCTCTTTGTATCTCTGTTTCCCTGTAATTTGTTTCTAATCTTTGTTCATCTTGTTCATCTAGGAATGACAATTAGAACCAAAAGTGTAAAAAATTAGATTTTAAAAAGTACATTTACATTCTATAAACATTATTCTTCTGCTGTGTTATTATGGAAAATGGCCCATTGTACAGTTCCAGTAGAAAATACACTAGAAGTGGAAAAATATTAGAAAAACTCTTTGGTAATGTTTGTTTGTATAGCAGTTTTAAAAGGGGGTTTTAGGTAAAAAAAATAGGTGTCAAAATATTTTCATTGTTAGTTTATTTGCACATGAATATATTGATGAATAGCTGCAATCCTAGAGTGAGAAATCATTTAAAAAGGAGTAAATTGGCACTAAAATGAACTTTAATCTGTGCCACTGATGCTAATGCAAACAGAGGGCAAGTCTCATACAAATAGCTGCTTCCTTGTAATATAAGTTGTGAACATGAAACTTTATAAAGTTTTTGCCTAACAGCATATTACGATTTTACTCACTGCATTTAACCCTGTAACTTTTTGATTTGATTGCATTGACAGTAAATGATAACTGGAGTGAGGAGCCCCTCCCCCTCACATCTGAAAAAATCCCATAGACATCTACAGAGACATAAATAGCTATTACTTAGTCATTATATTCGTCAAAAAAACCATACTTGCTCTGATACCTTCATGCCAGCCCTAATTGTTTTTTTCGAATATTGTTTTCAGTAATGCAAGTTATTCAAGTTATAAACTGGCCAATTACATGGTAAAATAAAAGTACCGGTAGGTGGCCTTGCCTCAAACATTCAAAGTGTTTGATTGACAGATTTAACCAAGCCCGCTTTCAATGAATGGGGTGTGGCCTTCTGACATACTCACTACTTATTGGAGAGAGTGGTTGCCATAGAAATGTAGACTCAGACCGACACGGACCAATCATGGCTTACGTCTGGTTCCAACATGGCGATGGACATATTGACATAATAGCAACCAAATCGACTTCAGGTGGTTGGAACCGGAAGCAAGGCATTTTCTATGGGTGACGTCACACGCGATCTGACCTGTTATACTATACAGTCAATGTTTGATCCACACATTTTTTTATGGTGTAATTGCCTTAGAAAAAATTTACTATCAACACAATTTTTATTCCTTCAATACAGTTATTTCAAAAAATAAATAACAACAGTTATTCTCACTTTAATAACAGCAAAACCTTTCCCTTCAAAAGTGTTTTTGAGCCATTTTAAAATGAGCAGGAAAAGCCCTTCTACTGCCCCTAGTGGAACGATGATGAACTTAAAGTTTTGATCATGCTAATGAGAAATGTTAATGTGACATGTTTGGTTCTATAGGGTTAAAAACATTTTATACCAACAAAAAAAATACTCCTGTTAAAAATGCATTCTGAAATGGTGCTAAAACATGTTGTTTTTTTTAAATAGATTTTCTAACTATTTTAACAGTTGAAAAACCCTCCCAAGATTCTCTAATCAGCTTTCATTTTTACTTTATTTTCAAATGTTTGGACCTAATCTTACACCTTGACCCTATTGTACACATTTTACCCTAAACAGCTTCTGTTGACTGTCTCAAGCCTCATACCTGTCCCACACTGGGATGCGTATGCTAAACCACAGGACTGTTTTGGATGTTTTGAACATCCTGTTAATGATGAATAATTGTGAGTTGACACATGACAGCCCCGATGAAACACATACTTCCATGCTTCCATGAGAAGCTGATGTCAAAAACCAGCTGATCTGCACCATGACATTCACACCCCTGTGAGACACATAAACCAGGCTGGTGTCTGTGACCTTCACACCACCCACCAAACACAAAGACATTTTAGTTAGACTATCTATAATGGACATGTGGAGCTTCTGTACCCCTGAAGGAGGCACTGCAGCTCCACCTCACTCTCAGCTGTCAAAGGAGGAGCACACTCCCCTTGACCCCCTGACTCTCTGCTCCCTTCGAGCTTGTTGATGACAAGCGTTGATGCCTTTCATGTTTTGTATGGAGGCCATCTCTCTGGGACTGAGCTGCTGATGGACACTTATTTCTACTTTATTTGCAGAGTGAGGCACCCAGAGCAGATGGACGGCCTCCTCCCCAGATACTTGGTGTATGGCTAAAAACAACAACAGCCCCAAGACCAGAAATTCACACAGATAAGCTCCAAGATTACACGGTCAAACAGGAAGGGGGGAACCTCAGCATCTCTTTTATTTCACTTTCAGATTTCATAAAAGGCTGACCTCAAAAGCCGGAGATTAACATGGATCCTCTTTCGTCTGTATCTAATGTGTAGATATTTGTACTGAATAAAGAGAGAGCTCACAGTTCAATATGCTTCAACTATCAAAACCTGAATGAAAATGTTAAAAAAGGGTGATTCAAAAATGCTGCTTTGCATTGCTCTACATCCACCTTAGATAGTGATGGGTGGTAACAGGTGTATGTGAGGGTTAAACACGTCTCCAGTGACAGGAATTCCCAGTCCACACTTAATCCACGCGCTGAATCCACGCGCACATCTATTAGCACCACACATGCACACTCTTTTTCAGCTTCATTCATGGCTAGTTTTGTGCAGCTAAATGATTGGAAGCTTCATGCACGCAATCATTTGTTGTACAAGTTAGCTTTATACAGACCACTGACCATAAATGAGAACTGGACTGAGTGACCTGTCCCCCTTGCGTTCCAAATATGAAGTGCCCGGTGGTGCCATGAGCCAAAATCCCATAGATTTCTATTGAGAATGAACAGCTATTTCTCAGTTATTCTAGTGGTCGGAATTACCATTCCTGCTCTGCAAACTTTTTTTAACATCGTCTTGCTAATCCTATTTTTTTCATGAAATCTTTTCTGTAGTGCAAGTTATCCAAGTTATAAATTGTCCAATCAAATAAGCCTCTAACATGGTTGCCATCTGCATTGAAATAAAACGTCATGACTACAGTATATTGACTTAATTTTGTTGGAGCTGGAAGTAAGTCGTTACTCACTCGATCCAGTTCTCATATACAGTCAATGATACAAACACATTTGTTGTTAGCTTTAATTACCCACAGTTTTTGCCTAGAATGGTAAATGGCGTATACTTATATTGCGCTTTCTACCCTCTTTCGAAAGCCCAAAGCACTTTACAGTCACAGTCCCATTCACCCATGCAAACACAAATTCACACACTGATGGTGGCTCCGCTGCCGAACGCTGGCGCCAGCCTTCCACCAGAGGTAAGGTGGGGTTCAGTGTCTTGCCCAAGGACACTTCGACACATGGGTGTGCAAGGCGGGAATCAAACCTGAAATATTACGATCATGGGTCGACCACCCTACCGCTGCACCACGGCCGCCTAGTTCAAACAGGCACACCGATTTTTGGCTTTCATATGGATGTTTGTTAGCTTCAAATGCAAAAATTTTTGTGAGCATCACATTTCTAGAGTCACACATGCCAGACAACTGACTGACTCCAGAAACTCCAGTGACGCTAATCACCACAGAGTGTGAACAATATTTGGATCTTCTTTGTACCTAATCTATCCCTTTTGTGCAAAGTGTCCCAAGCTTCAGACATGCATACCTTTTGTATAAAACTAACCTTTTATTAGTTTTATACATGCACAAGAGTAAGCAGCAGGAAATGGAGGAATGAAAACAGCGGAAGGCCACAATTTCTGTCCAGCCTTTAAGCTGAGTTGCTGCATCTGTGCAGAGAGATGTTATTTGCAGCGTTCCTGTTAATCCCACTGCTCCTCTTCAAGCCTTTTTTTGAGCTGCACATATCACCATTCTTTAATGTGGGTCACAGAAAACTGCTCACTTTGGGGGAATTTTGATTTTTTTTTTGTATATCTTTTCTGGTTTGGGCACATTTATCTTAATTTCCTCATCCATTGTGATACTTTTTCTCAGGAGAAAATATTTTGAGCATTAAGCTTGGACAACTCTCATAAACCAAATCTGGAAAAAATAGGCCCAAAGAATACTTTTTTTTTTTTAATGCAAATTGAAACAAAGCTCTGAGTCAATAGGATGCCAGATTTGCCCTTGACAATAAATCTGCTTTGCTTCCACAGGGTGGTGGAGGGCTTCCCCAATGAGTAATTAGTTTACTTTTCACTCAAAATTTCAAGGAACGATCCGTCACCTGAATTTGCTGCAAAACATCCCACAGGAGCCTCCTATGAAGGATTACTCATCAGTGCTGACAGGCTATGGCATGGGTAAGACAGCTGTTGCCCCTGTGGTTTTTCAAGGGCATTTAAGAGAACTGGATGGGATCAGAAACTTGACAAGAGATAGCTTAGTGTGAGATAAAAAAACAAAATAAAATACTGAGAATAATCTAACAGTTATTTTACCGTTGCCTTTCGTAGGCTTATTGGCCTATTAGGTCTAACTGCTGCATGACTAAATTATATTATTTAGTTGTATAACATATTTTCTAGTAATTTTGTGATGGTTCTTAGATATTTTGTGCCTCTTTATTGTCTTTTCAGCCCCAAACTGGCCCCAAAATGAGTCTTATCCTGCTGGAGATGCCATCCCAATTTTCTTATTAGATAAAGTTTTTGTCTTTTCACTGTCAACTTTGCTTGGTCTGTACCGGATTTATATAATGATATAAGTATTTTTTCCTGTTATGAATTGCTTGGCTCCAAAAAAAAAGCACCACTATCCCTGCTCACAGTCAGATAAAGCAGTGGTAGTGTTTCATCGTATTCGCGGTTTGTCTACACCACCAAGTCACTGTTTTATCATTGTTTATTTTGTCACAACAGTGTTTATGGATTGGACTTTATAATGCTGTGGATTTTGGAGTAAATCTACAAATTTTAGAGCGCTTGAAGACCAGCTCCTGGATTGTCTGAATAACCCAAATTTCCACCAGATCCTAAGTATATAACTCTTGTGCTATCTTAGATGACCCCACACTTACATTGTCGTGTTCTCCCTCCCATGACAAAGGTGGATAAAGGTGGAAAGATTTCATGTAATCGGTACCCCTCACCAGATCAAAACATCCTCCACCAAAAGCATTCTGGTCTCTGGTCACAACATTCCGCTTTCTTCACCTGTGATAAATCTTGGTGTCAAAATCGATTGTACTCTAGCTCCATCTGAAAAACATTGCAAAGCTCCACCCCTCACTCACCCAGTCTGATGTAGAAAAAGTAATCCATGCTTTTATCTCCTCCAGACTAGATTACTGCAATGCTCTCCTTGTTGGGATTCCTGGCAGGAGCCTGGAAAAGCTCCAGCACATCCAAAACTGCGCTGCTAGGGTCCTGACAAGGAGACGCAAATTTGACCACATCACTCCTGTCCTTCAGTCACTTCACTGGTTACCCATTCGTTCCAGAATTCAATACAAACTCTGTCTCCTCACCTACCAATGTGTCCATGGAACTGCCCCTGCCTACCTCAGTGAGCTCCTTTTCCCGCAAGCCACTTCACGACTCCTCCGTTCCAATTTCACACACTGCCTTCATCAGCCAAGGACCAGGCTAACCACTATGGGAGACAGAGCCTTTCAGGCTGCTGCCCCTCGACTCTGGAACAATCTTCCACAATCCCTCAGAGCCCCACAAAGCCTTGACACATTCAAAAAAGGCTTAAAAACTTTCGTTTTTAATAATGCTTTTTAGTACTTTCATTGTTGTTTTATTTTTGTCTTACCTTGTTCTTATTGTAAATCATTTTTATTTCTGCCTCCATTGTAGTGCTTTGAGATTTTATCTAAAATGTAAAGCGCATTCTAAATAAAATTTATTATTATTATTATTATGTAATCCATGGACACCAGTGAAGATCACAAATTATTGAAGAAAAAAGGTTCAGCGCACTGTCTAGTGGGTCTAGATGACCCAACTCCCAATGTTAAAGTGCCTAAGATAGCACAAGGGTTAAAGATGTTTGTTGTCATGTTTGGGACATATGTGGGAGCCATTATAAGGAAATGGAAGACATGCAAGACCCCCGATAATCTCCCTCCATCTGGGGTTCCCTGCAAGATCCCGTGGGGTCAAAATGATCACAAGAACACTGTGCAAAAATCCCACAACCACATAGGGGGACCTAGTGAATGACCTGCAAAGAGCTAGGACCAAAGCAACAAAGACTACCATCATCACACTACGCCGCCAAGGCGGCTCAAACCTTGCAGTGGCAGACATGTCCCCTGCTAAAACCAGCACATGTGCAGGCCCGTCTAAAGTTGGCTAGAGAGCATTTGGATGGTCCAGAAGAGGATTGGGAGAATGTCCTATGGTCAGATGAAACCAAAATAGAACCTTTTGGTAAGAACTCTACTCGTCGTGTTTGGAGGAGAAATAATGCTGACTTGCATCCAAAAAACACCATACCTACTGCAAAGCATAGGGGTGGAAACATCATGCTTTGGGGCTGTTTTTCAACAAAGGGACCAGGACGACTGATTTGTGTAAAGGAAAGAATGAATGGGGCAATGTATTGTCAGATTTTGAGTAAAACCCTCCTTCCATCAGAAAGAGCATTAAAGATTAAATATGGCTGGGTCTTGCAGCATGACAACAATCCTAAACACACTGCCCAGGTAATGAAGGAGTGGCTTTGTAAGAAAAATCTCAAGATCCTGGTGTGGCCTAGCCAACCCCATAAAAAAATATTTGGAGAGAGTTTAAAGTCTGTGTGGCTCAGCAACAGACCCAAAACATCACTGATCTAGAGGAGATCTGCAAGGAGGAATGGGCCAAAATACCAGCAATAGTTTGTAAAAAACTTGTGAAGACCTATAAAAAACATTTAACTGCTGCCATTGCAAACAAAGAGTATATAGCAAAGTATTGAGTTGAACTTTTGTTTTAGATCAAATACTTATTTTCCACCATAATTCACACATGTTTTCTTTAAAAATTTGATTTTCTGGATTTTATTTCTGTCATATTTGAAATATGGCTATGATGAAAATTACAGGCCTCTCTCATCTTTTTAGGTGGGAGAACTTGCACAATTGGTGGCTGACAAAATACTTTATCGTGCCACTGTATACTGTATGTCTTCCATCATCAGTTCAATGCCACCTGAAAATTTAAAAAAACTTCAAATAAAACCCACAATTTTTTTCAAAAACAAAAACCTGTCCGTCAAAAACCAGCAAACAAACCTAGAATCCTGCAAAAATCAAGCATGTTTTCTGTCTAAAAATAAAACAGCGTTTCTGGAAAGCAAAGTTGTGTAATTGGAACACTGAAAGAAGCAGCAGGATGCTGAAGGGGGACATTAACTCATTGGCAGAGCACAGACTCTCAGTAAAGTGTCTCTGGACTGACTCTGACCTACGGTGCACTCATAAGAACAAATAGGCGTTCACACAAACAACACATCTACTTTCTGCAATGACGTACTTCCAGGATCTGGTTGGGTTAGAGTGACTGGACGGTCCCACCTCACCTGGCTCCAGTCCTGTCTCACTTTCTGTTCAATGCTGATGCTGATGTCAAAATGAAAGGCTGCCTTTGATTTCCCTGCTTGATCTTCACCCGTCAGCTGGATAGTTAACTTCTGTGGAGGCAGCTAAAGCCTGAGTTAGACACTGCGTTACTGTGCCCGTCAGGGAAACGGAGCGTCTCTTTTACTCCTGCAGACTTGAGAGTCTTCTTTGCCTTTACAGAGACGAAAAAATCTGAAACATGACACCGTGTTTTTTTTCCCCGCTTCTAAAATTATCCCATCCAGTTGTCACATCAGTTTGACTATCGTTCTGACACCGGGCAGCAGGAAGTTGGTAGTCACATAATCAACATTAAAAGAAGAACATGGTACTTTGTGAATGTGAGATCTACTGTTACCTGACCCACTGGATAAGCCTGGGAATTTGACAGCAGTTAAATTATGGGTCCACCTGCCTGCCAATCAAAAATCAGACTGCTTGTAGCTAAGATAGAATCTAACATAATGATTTAACAATATATCCCCAACAAGAATAGTCAGAAATAGAAAACAAAGCAGTTGGCATAGAAAAAAAATCACAAACCTGATTGTACCTGTTGTGTTTATTTTTGAAATAAATGGAGTAATGAGAATTTGCTCTTCTCTGTAACCTGCCTCCAGTGTTCATTTGAGGAACAACATTACTCAGAACTTCTTGGCTTGGGTCTTATTTAGGAATGAAAGGTGGGAGGCTTGGACTTCACATGTGCAGCCTATAAAATTGTAACATAGAATTAATTTCCTTCATGTAAACTAATGCTGGAGCTCTAGCCTTCAGTCACATCACCAAACCACAGTTCAGTTCAAATCAGCTCAAGTTTTATTTTAAAGTTTTGGTTTAAATGTTAAAATTGTTAAATTTTAAATGTTAAAACTGCATCCCAGTGTTCAAAAAGACAACAGCTGCAATGTTTCCACAACTTCCTAAACCTGATTCAGAATAGTGTTGTATTTAGCGTCAGTGAAACTATAGATTGTGAGGATTCTGGGCTTTTGCTTTGATTTTCAGTTGTGCTCTTGGTTTTGTTCTGTCTTCCCTCCATTTTCTTCTTCTTCAGATAGTTTCCGACAGACTGAACACTGGTGTGTTTTTCCCTTCGTCAGTCGCACCAGATTTAGGGTGCCAATCATTCACAGCTGTCTTGATTTGTGTAAATGATCCTGAGTGTATTTAAATGTCTGGTTTTCCGGTTTTTCACTGTCATGTTGTTTGTGTTGCCTTGTCATCTTTTTGGCTTGCCATGATTTATTTTTATTTTTTGGGTGAAATTTCAGTTTATTTATTAAATGCTTTAGTTTCTGCCACCATGCCAGGTCTCTGAAAAAGACTGTAATGGAGAAAACGCTGGGTGGGTGGTCACGGTTGCTTCACTCTGCAGAAACTGTCCTAGAAAAAGACTCACCGTATTTTTTCTTTTCTTTCTAAGAACGTCTCATTCTTAAATAAGACCACTGGAAACAATTTTAAGGCCTCAAAAGAGGATCAGAGTGGGTCTTTCACGATAAACATGTCACTTGTACCATCCGTGACTTGGGTAACAAACCACTATGTCACCTGCAGACATCAGTATTGCCGTCTATCGACTGTGGACAACAATTGACTCTTCCATATACAAATACACTGCTAACCCAAAGTTCTACCTGGTTTATTGGTTGTTCAAACGCATAAAGACAGAAATAGTGTAGCTACAGGAATACCATTTTAAAACAAAAAAGATCTCCAGCAAAAGTTATGGCATTTTTATCTTTTTACAATCTCCTCAGAACACATGTCTGTACAAAGCTCAGATTTAAACGGATTATTGGCAGACTTAACATAGTTTGTGATTCTGCCAAACTGGATTTTTTTTTAAACTCTTGTGAGTAGCTAAAGCTGTGGGTCTGGGACTGTCTACATCCAACTACATCTTAAATGACAGGAACCACAAAGACAACAGAGAGTCTGGGAAAATCCAGGAACAGAGGATGTGAGCTGTTTTCCTAATCCTATAGTCACTGTCCATCATTTACTTCCCTTACATGTGCAGATAGGCCCAAAGGAAGTTCAGTCAAAAACAGTTAATGTGGAGTGAGTGAGCCAGCCTCTGCCTTCAACACTGATCCTGCTGAGCTCACTTTGCCCTGCAGGCAACAGCTGCATCTCCAGCCTGACAAAGCAGATAAATTTACCCTTCAAAAGCGGAATACACACATTTCAAATATGCTACATGTATTCCAAAAATAGATCAAACTGGAAGACTGCTGACATATGTTGAAGGCAGGGTTTTATCATCATCGTTCGTGTTTTTATAGCCCTTGAAAACAAAACAATGAGCGCTGACAAAATGACTGAACAATAAAACATCAACAAATTCAACAATAAAATTGAGGGGAAAAAACCCAGAAGAGACAAATCCAACAATAGAGGAACAGAATGGTGTCGCTCCTTACTAACACAATGCTTTAAGATAAGTTTTAAAGATGTTTAATGATGTGTTTGATCTGCAGTGGCAACTAATCCAGAGTTTAGAAAGGATAATGTGAGATCCTGATTGAAGCTAGGAGGAACAACTGCTTGGTGGTTGTTCAGGTCTGACAGAGATCACTGAGGATAAAAACAGTTTTCTTTTAGCATTTAGATTTGGAGTAAAAATAGTCAGATTGGTGTCTCTGATATGACCTTTGAGATATATGAGATAGGACCCTTTGTGGACTTTTTTTAAAAAAAAACAGAACTTCCTTGACCTGCTCCGCAAAAACATAATTTTAAGAAAATAAAAAGACGCTTGTTTCAAGTGAAATTCTCTCATTTTGTCTTGCTAGAAAAATAATCCTATTAAGAACTTTTTTCAACATCAAAATAATCTTTAAGAAAACGTGTCTTAGTGACTAAATTGTTTTTCTTAAAGTAAGAATTCTTGGTAAAAATATTTTTCAAGATTTATTTGTTTTTTTACAGGAAGTTTTTCAAATGTAAGACTTTTTGACTTATTTCTACTGTGTGATGCTTCGCTCTCCACTTTGCTTTAGTCTTTTGTGATCACTTGATTGGAATGAAGTTTTCTGAAAACCACAAACAAAACTGAACGTGCCTGCCAAGTCTTAGCATTCTCAAAATGAAGTCAGCTATCCGTCTTGGATAACCATAACTGAAACATATATTATATTAATTAAAAAAAGAATGAAACATTCTCATAAGACTCCGATCATAAAATAGAAGAAAGAAGGCCTTATCAATTTTGCCCAAGGACCACAACAAAGTAAAATGTGTTTAAAAGACACCAAAAGACCCACATAAGATCATGAGAGGAGCATCAGAGGATTGGCAGTAAGATGTTCTGAAGGTCCACACACTCCAAACCACCACAGGTCCTCTAAGTCTATCTGACTGCTCAGAGCTCCTTGGTTCATTCAATCAACTGAATGTTTGAGTCAGCATGCTTCTCATGACTGTCGTTTTGGTGACTATGAAAAGCAAAGAAAAAAGATCCAGCAGGACAATCTTTCAGTTTGGTGTTAGATGCCCTTAAGTGAACGTGGAGAAACCAGCCGCAGGATCAGCAGGCCCATGAGCTCAGCTCAGGCAAGAGCCTCCTGATGTCAGAACCTCTTCAATGGTGTTGTGTTGGCAAAGAAACAGCAATACCACAGCTTTGCTCATTCACTGTCAAGACTCTGATTATAAGTGACGATTCTTCTGTTCTAGCTGAAAAGTGCAATGCTGTGTATCTAAATAACCTGGTTAGTTTCTGGTTTCCTGGTTAGGTTGGTTAAAAATGCTTAAGAAATGCAGGAGAAGGATGAAACACAGACATTTCTAATGAACAAAAATAAGTTGTAGCCAAGAAACAGCATTGCTTCTTTCTAGTTTTAATTCCCAACCAAAGAGCGCCTTGGAGATGCACAATTATCTGATACGAAGCAGCTTAATAAAGCATAATCTAGCCAACGTGGAAATCCCTCCGCCGAGGATACAGAGCCAAAGGACTGATGGAATTGTGCCCGGTGAATTCCTGCATTATCCTGCTCTTCATGCAGAATCAGAAACTCATTATTTTGAAACATTAAAATCTGCACGGAGAGAGCGCCGGGGCAGAGGAGTGACTTCCACTCTGCCTCCATTTAATCTGCAGTAATGAGAGGCATGAAGCTGAATGCTGATGCAGGCTGATGTGACGAAGAAAGCCTGACTCAGGAAAACGGGCGTAAGGATGAAGCAGCATGAAGGAGACAAGGCAGAACAAGTTCAGAGCCGAGCGAGGACAACAGTCCCCACTCTGCCTCAGACACAAACATCACATGCCATGACATCAGACAACAAGACACACATACTGGGGCTGGGAGAGTCATGATCTGAGCAGCTGCTGCGGCAGTCACTGCTGGACGCCTGCCGGTCCGGGAAGTGCGCAGCTCCAGACCCCGAGGATGAGTCCTCCAACGATCCAGAGTAGAAAAAAAGAAGAGAGACAGCCAGACCGACCCCCCCCCCCTCCCAGAGGTACCCAGCCCCCTCCACAGTCCTCAGCTCCTAGATAAAAGTATGAGGACCATCCTCATACTTCCACCGTCACTGACAGAAGGACGACTCTGCACTCCTAACAACACCTCTCTGTCTGCATGGGGCCGTGGCCCCTCCCCTCCTAAAAGCTCTGTTGCTCCCTCCCTCACCACTGACCCACCCCCTCCTGCTCCTGGACTTGCGTGTCCACTTTGGTGCACACAGGCGCATGCCGGCTGGCAGCTCTGCAAGGTCAAGGCTGGGGTCTGAACTAAGAGAGTGACACGTGGGGAGGCAAAGTGTTGTTTGCTTCACAGACAGCTGCCTCCCACCCCCACCCCCACCCACAGCCTGAGTGAGGATGGAGAGATTAATGAGCTGAGCAGCTCTGAGTCAGGCTGCAGGAAGAGCAAAGCTGTGGCTACTCCAAATTTAAGAACGGGAGTCTTGTGGTGTACTGAAGCACCATGAAGCGCTGTGGTGAAGACCTGACTGTAGGTGGCCGTCCTATGGTCCATGCTCAAACCTAGCAGCATCCTCTAACTGACAGGTTTATAGGTTCATGTGTGTTTTTCTTGTGACATTATGACATTCTGTCGGACAGACTGTGATGTCTTTCACCAGCGTTTTTATAATCCTGGACAAACTGAGATCAAACCTCCAAATGTTCGTCTCAATCTCATTTTTGTTAAAGACCCAGTCCGATAGAAATCCGGTATGTGATGTTTTTGACGTGTTCCTGTCCCTATTTTTTGATGATGGAGGACGTTTGTAAAGGGAATTAGGCTTAAAATTGCATTTCTGAGTATTCCTTTATTCAAATTGTTGTGAATCAGGAGCAGACGAAAAAATGCTGTTGGAAAAAGCTTGTAGGTCTGATGTTGAAGCTGCAATTGCAAGCTACAAGTTCCCAGCTCCATTCTGATGCATCCGCTTGCAAACAAATAGATCCATGAAAGTCTTTGTTTTCCTCGTCTGAGCCCAAAACTGTACAGCTGGATTTTACTCGCCATTTTTGTTGCTCTGGTAATGTTAGGTTGGGCTGTGAGGCGCTGTAAGATAGTGGAACAGAGTGCAAACAAAGGGATGACTGGAAGAAGGGGCAGGGTTGCTCGGTACTAACGGTCCCACCCAAAACTCAGAAGCAAATTCCTAATGAACAATTGCTGCTCTGAAAAACAACACAGTTTTTAAAATAATTTTGGATAAAAACAGCACACTAATAATTAAAAGACCATTGGGAACGGTTTTAAAAAACATGATCCAAGTGAGAATCAGATTTTTGGCTCACAAATTGAATCCCCAACATTTAAGACACAAAAACAAAATCTTGTTTTCTCAAACAGCAGCTTCTCAGTTCAGCCGACTGCAGATAAAACACCAGCAGAACCACAGGAAGGATTATTGGAGAGTTTAGTGATGATGCTCGAGGTCATCTCATTGGATAAATCAACATTATTGCCTAATGTTACTGAACTCAAAAACAAATCAGTGACATCACCACGAGAAATGTGAGTTGTTGTGTTTGAGTAACTTGTGAAGGTGTGAAGGTGATGAAGATGAAGAGCAAATCTCCACATGCACATGTTTTTAGAAATCCCATCCTGGTCAGATAACCATGGTCTTCATCTGCTTCCCTGAGCTGCTTATGCTACACATCTAGATGTGTGGACAGAAACAGGACTCCCGAATGAAAGGGAAGCATCAGACATGTAGACCAGTGTTTTCAACCTTTTTTGAGCCACGGCACACTTTAACCTTGAAAAAAATCCCTCGGCACACCAGCATCCCAAAAAAAATAAAAAAGCAGAAACTCATAGTCTGTTTTGATCTACAGCCCCCCGGCAATCTGACGTGCATTTTTGTGATAATTGTGGCAGAAAAAGCAGGAAGTTGCAGATGCTTTTTCTAAAAGATGTAATAAAAGTTAAGTTACAAAGTTCCATACAAACTGAATGTTCGTTCTGTTTTCAAGACGTGAAACATGGACGACTCATTGTACGCTAAGGCGCTGTCTCTTTAAGCCAATGCATCATGGGAGATGTAGTGTGAAAACTGCGGTAAAACGGCAGAAAGACTCGCGTCTCTGAGCTTCATGGTTTTGTTCACTTGTTCCACGGTCTGATACCGGATTCTGTGGAAAGCTACACCGCTAAAGACGAGCTTTAGCTGCTGTTTTTGTTGGAACTGAGTGAGTTATGAGCTAAATTGGAACAAGGAAGTGGAGACTTTAACCACTTCTGATTGGCCAGACTGATGACATGTGATTAAGCCTTCAAGAATGATTGGTAGAGTCGTGGAGACAATAAAAGCTGCGGGACTTTTCCTTACAGTTATAGCTGCAGTTATATCGCGTTACCGTCATTCTTATCAAAATGTCTTTAATAGAATCAAATAAACACAAAGAAAAAAGTATTTTATGATATTTTATATTCCTAACTACTCAGTTTTTTATCAGGACCTGTTTGGATGAACAAAGAGCTGCTTTCCTGGAGATGGGAAATGTTTTTAGGATCAGTTAATGAGGGCAATTTTCCACGGCACACTTGACCATCTCCCACGGCACACTAGTGTGCCGCGGCACACTGGTTGAAAAACACTGATGTAGACTGTTCCTACAGGAAAAATAAAGTGGAATTTATAAAAGGCAAACACTGAAACTTATAAAGTAAGAAGACCCTATTTTAAACAAAAAAGCGTTTTTTTCTTTCTTGCAAGAAAAATAATTTTATTAAGAAGGTTTTTCAAAAGCAAAATAATCTTAGTTTAAGAAAACACGTCTTAATGACTAGAATTTTCTTCCTTAAACAAAAACTTTTTGTACAACCAAATTTTATCTCTTTATTTAAAGATATTTTCCAAATTTAAAGAATTTGTTGCCCTTTTTTTCTAGGTGTAATTTTTTTTTGCTCTTCTAAGTAGCTTAGTTTAGTGTTGTTTTCAGTCTGTGCGACTTGTTGACATTATGGATTTTTTTCAGTGCGGTTTGACCCTGGCTCTGTCTGAATCACATTTTCACTGACTAAAATGACCTGCAAGTATAAGCCCTTAGTAGAAAATGACGATTCAATCGTATTTCGGGCGATAACTCGTAGCAGTGTTTTCAGCTTACCCTAGGGCGGTCAGTCAATTAACGCACCTGCTCAGCGTCCTATTTAAGCCAGGTGCGCAGGCGTTCATTCTCTTTCTTACCTTCAGCGCTCATTCTTCGCCCCACCCTCCTCCCCGGCTTCCACCTGTGGGCTCCGTAAGGGGGGGTTTTTGTTACCCGAAAGTTTTATGGAAATCTCTCATGGAATTGAACGGAGCCTTATGCCAAACCAAAAGATGTGAATGCCAACTAAAGTATGTGGAAAATGTCAAATAAATATTTCTTACTGCAAGAGTTGTCTGACTGAAATAGCCTATTAAATTGTACTACAGGTATACTTAGTCTGTACTAAAAGTGAGGCAGTTTACTTTTACATACTATCCATATATCGTAAACTTAAAATGTTCCCATTTAGTCTAAAGAAGAATTCAGTTTATTCAGATACTTCCTACTCTACACGTACTGGGTCAATATTTTACTTGCTAAATTTATGCTCGAGTTTATCTAATTCTACCTTATCCTTTATTAATTTATTTTTTTAAGTAAAGGCACCTCTTGCAATATTTTTGGCACAACCCTGTTCTACAGTACTTCCCGTTAGCCGTCTTGTTTTTGTTTCCTGACAGTAATGTTGCCTGTCATTAGCCTAAATGAACTCATTTGTGCATCTTGCTCTTTTCCTGAAGTTCATCTCTGACTTTAGCTTCTTGGTGGTAATTTATTGTTAGTGGAAACATCAGATTCTATTTTAATTCATTCTAAATAATATGTTCTATTCCTTAGCCTGGCTTCTTAAACTGCGGGTCACCAACAGAGCAGAACTTTCTGCTTTTCCAGTAACAAAGGTACCAAAAATATAACCTTTCAAAATTCAGATTCACAAAACTGCATCTACAAAGCAGCACATCAGAGAATCAGACTTACTGTCGCAACTTTGAACCTCGGCTAGCATGGAGCAGCATTAATATCCAGAGAAAGGCTCTGTCTCTGTGGGGTTACAGGTCTGTCAGGGGTCGCGCCCCCTTTCTAGCACAGGCACTACAGCAGAACGGAGAGCACCGACCCACAGAGGGAGAGAGTGAAGATTAGGCGCTGAGTTTTTACCGCCCTGCCTGTGGGATTACTGGTAATGGGATTTCCTGGGAAAGGCTCCCCATGACAGGTGGCGTCCCTGTTTAGCTCCAGTTTTAAGGTGGCTATAAACTCTTCACTGAGCGCACCAGAGCACAAACTATCTTCAGTCCATCTATCAGCCTGAGGCTTTGAAAACCGTAAAAAAAAAAAAAATTAAGTTTTGTTTTTGGTATTTACTTAAACTGAAATAAAAAATTAGACAATGTCTGAAAAAAATGATTTGAAAACCCATCCTCATCATCTTTTAAACTATTACAAACGTTCCCAGCAGTCCTTAAATCATGATTATGCCAATTTAAACCGAAACTAAAACAAAGACTGTCTCGTTTTCTGCAGAGCGCCTGTAGTTCATTAGAAATTAGCCTCTAAGTTGAGGCCGGGACTATTAACGTTGAGCCTCCCATCCCCTCCCGACTGTTGAGAGCTCTCTGTTTATATGCTCTCCTGCAAGCTTGCAGCCCCTCCCACCCCTAATCTAACATTACAGAGACAACAAAATGGGTAAATTTGAGCCAGATATCAAATCAGACGAGGAAAACAAAGATGCACATGGATCTATTACAAGGGTATGCATCCAAATGGAGCGGAGCAGGGAGCATGAGCCCTACCCCGTGTTCACAGAAATCTGAATAAATACTCAGTAATGAGCTTATTTTTTTGATTTGTGTCCTCCATGATGAGAAAAATGCAACAAGAACGTGTTAATAATCCCCCAAGCTTGATTTTGATGGAAGTGGGTTTTTAATGTGTTTATGGACTCAAAACAGTAAAAGATGGAAGAAATGTTCTTCATGTTCTTTGGGGCAGCTTGACTGTATTGTTTTTGCTTCTTCATTTGGGAACAGGTTACACGGCAACCCTCCAAGTTTTCGACTTTCATGTTTTTAGCTTTCACACTAGACCTGATGGGATATTTAGCGTCTGTTTGAGGTGATGGTGAATCCCAGCAGATCTCACATAAACTATGAACCACAATGCTGAAAAAAATCATGAACCAGCAGCCTCGTGATGAATGCAAACTCTTGACAGTCTCTGTATGTCGCGAGTGGTTGCAGCCAAAGCGGCTTCACATTCTAGAAACCTCATAAAAGCTAGCACAAACAACTGTCTTTTATTCACTTCATTTCAAGCTTTCCTTCTTTAGTTTAGTGCCACTGAATGAACACTTTAGTGCCAACAATGAAGTCATGAGGCAAAAAGGGAAATATGTTTAGAAAGTTATGTTTTATTATTTCCTGCTTTGCATCCTTAAATGTCCACTGACTTCTGAGAAGCCTCATTTGAAGGCTTTCAAATGTTTATCAGATTTGAGTGACAAATATACAAGTTTTGAATATATCATTTTGTTTATGAGGCCATAAAGGTATCCTTCTTTTCTGGTTTGGGTAAAAAGAAATGCTAATTTAAGGAAAAAAAACTACTACATTTTAACAAGCTGCCTGAATATTCTGTTAGGTTTTTATTCTATTTCCTTTGATAAGGAACATATGCCAGTTTTTTGTGAACTGTTGAACTGTGAGCTCATAGTTCGGATTTTTTAGAATATATCAGCAGTTTTTTATAAGTTCTGTTCCTTAAGCTGTGGGTTCAAATTGGCAGCATTTGTCAGCTGGGAAAAAGTCTTATGCTTCCAGTTATTTGAATGCTTTTGTCATGTCTGACTAAACACCTCAATTTAAAGGTAAATGTTCCCATGCTTTACATTTAGCCAAAAATTAACGCCATTCTTCCCATCCGCACTCACTAGGATCCAGGTCTTGTACTGAGAAGTCAGCACTCCTAATTTTTTTTTTGTGTTTTTTGAAGCATCTCCTCTCAAAGGCCATGTTATGCCGGATGATAAATGTTTTACCCATTGTTTGAATCATCTAATGTCACATGAACTTGTCACAGAGCAGGTAACTTTTAAGCACCTCTGCTTGAGAATTGGACGACGGTTCTCTCAGAAGACACTGCTGAGCTCTTACTCTGCTATCATCGTGTGAACGCACAGCTGAGTGACAAAGAGCAGACACCTGAAATTCTTCTTCTGCGGAAGATCCATCCGTCACAGACATAGCACACCGCTTCAGCTTCATGTGTCCAAAACAGATGGAACTACACGTTCTGGGTTATTTGTTGAATAAATTCATTTCACGTAACCTTTTTGTTTTTTACTGCAGTGCAGGTTCACAACAGGATGTGCCTCTGGGGTTTTAACAGAGGCTACAAAACACAGGCTACAAAACCAAATTAGGTCAGGTTGTTAATCCAATCCAGTTTAGTCCAATTCAGGCTAAACGCTTGTATTTGTATGAAAAGTAAATTGTAACAGTTGTAGTTTCCTCACTAAAACCAGATCATTATTGATGCTTTTTTTTTCAAGAACTGGCTTCTTATGAATGGAGTGCACTGTCTGAAAAATCCTCAGAAACATACAGCACTCCTCTTTCCTAAAAATAAAATAAAGAAGAAAAGTAAGAATTTAATGGAAACCGAGAGAGGGAGAGGTGGGAACACGGAGACAACAATGGTTGCAGGTCACGTAATAATTTAATGATGCTAATGAGGATAAGGCAGCTTGAAGCCTTTTCTCTGTAAGCCTCTGAAAGCAGGACAGCTTGTGACATCACATGGATCAGCTGCATTGTCTCATTTGTCGTAACATGAAACAGTGTGTGTGTGCAAACGGACAAAATAAACCGCCTCCAGAGACACTGGAAAGGTGCAGAATTTTGGACCTTCAGCGCCTCCACGACACTTACTGCTTCCCATTTACCTGCTAGCAGCTTTTAATAATATAAGGATGTATTACTGATAAATTAGTTATTTTAGAAATAAGAACACAATAAAAACCTCCTGAATAAATAGTTGAATTGTGCTCCTTAATTTAAAACGGAAAAAAAATTGTGTTGACACAAAGGTAAAAGTTGAATGGTTCTAAAACACACATCATCTAGCAGTGTCAATTTATGCCCAGTAGAGGGCAGAATAGTTCCATTTAGCAGGCCTATTAGAAACCAATGCTTTGAGGTAAAGGCGAAGAGGGAGCAAGAGAACAGCTGGCTATGAGAATCCAAAACTACAACCTTAAAATCAGGAAAATTCACAAAGAAGACTTCGGACTAACATGAACCACTGAGAGCATTAGCATGAAATAACATGTGTGTGCAGAGACACACAAACTGCTGTGTTCTCCAGGATGTAGTCTTTGCTTATGAAGGAATTCAGTTCTGATGAAGAACACATAGGCTTTGGATTCCTCTTTTCCTCTTTTGAAGTGAGCTGTGTTTCTTCTCATTCTGGATTCTTTCTTTTTCATACACCAATTAAGGCTGGGTACTGTCAGTGCTGTGGGTGGGGGTGGGTGGAGTGTCTCCATCAGCTCACTCACCACTCTGGGGAGCTCATTAGAGCCGCCTGCAGCCCAGAGGCTTGGTGAGGTACTGGCACAGCTTCTAAACGCCAAGACAGCTTTGACGGCGCAGAAATGACAACGGTGAGGATGGAAGCAACTGTCATCTGCCTCTGTTGACAGGAGAACCTCAAGGTGTCCAGATGGGACAAACACTATCACCAATGCACTTTGTTTGATAGGATTTTGAAGAACCAAGGATAGAGTGGCCTCTGATTATAAAGAAACTCTCACCAGGCAGTAAGTTTGTGTAGTGGAGGACAGAGATGAATCAAGTTTTTCTGTGGAGCCTCCAGCTTGCAGCAATGATCTGAGAAGCATCTTCAATATGATGCTTCAGGCTGGCACACCAAGGAGCCAAAAGGTAAAGAGGCGTGTCTGATGTGTTTATACCAGATGACTGAAGATCTGTCAAAAACCTCATGCATAACAGTCTCCTGGAGTTAACCTGTCTTGACAAGACACCTATTGGTTGCTATGGTAGCACTTTGGGACACAGAGCACCTTAGCATGCATGTGGATTAAAAGCTGCACACTTTGGCAGGAGAACATGCTTGAGACAGAGTTAATGAGTGTGCACAGAGATGTGGGACATGTTTCCCGCAGCATATCATGACTCGAAGAGTCCAACCTTTGACGGAAAGTCAGTGTTTGTTGCTGCAAAGCGACATCTCTGTGAGTCATAAGGAAGAAGAGCAATTAAAGCAGCAAGATGCTGTGGGCTGACACACCACTGGAAGAAAAATAAAAATCCACAACAATTTGGGATAAAGTGGTGCTCCTTTCGCAGGAAACATGCGCAATAAGAATTTATTTCTTCCCCGCTCTCTGACCTGACAGAAGAAATCACACGAAAGCTGCTGAAAAAAAACAGAAACAAAACGATGCTCCACCCTTGGAGGAATTCGGACGGCACTGGAGGACCAGGAAATGAGCCTGGCTCGAGTCCTGTCAAAATAAAGGAGATGATATCGCAGGAACCTCATTCTGGTGTCTATTAGCATCTGAACGGTTACCTCTGCCATGAATTTCAAACAGCTGTGGCCACCTCTGTGTCATATGTTTTATGTTTACAATCTATCAAGCAGACACCTCTGTAGGCTGGAATGGGGAGCAGAAAGAAAGGGCACATAAACATGCAAATATTATTTCCCTCCTGAGAAATTCTGTCCACAAGCATCATGTGGCTCCTCAGTCAGAGCTGGTTTTCCCATTTTGCCGTGTCCAAACCACAGCCGGGCCCGCAGAGTGACATTAAAAGCTTATTAGATGCTAAAAGGCTTTTCATTAAGGAAAAGAAAATGATGGACTGGAGCCCACAGACTGAGCTGCAGCACTAAAGACCTCCACTTGCTCCACATGCTGAGTGAGCATGCTTTCACTGACCATGAACCCATGATGAAACTTCTGGTGTACACCAGATTTACCATCTACACTGCAAATTTTGTCAATCTACCTAAGATTATTAAACTTAAAACTAGCTGTAAAATCTTATTGATCTTGATTTTAGATAAAAACAGCAGCACGTGTAAGATTATTAAACTTGTTTTAAGAAAAATATGCATAACCTGTCTTGATCAGTTTGTAAATCTAGAAACTAGTCATTTTACATGCAAAACAAGAAAAAAACACTGCAAGCCTGATTTAAGGACAGGAAAACATCCTAATTTAAGTTTATTAAACTTGTTCTAAGAAAAAAATATGCATTACATTTCTTGATCAGTTTGTAAATTTAGAAATTAATCATTTTTCATGCAAAAAAAGAAAAAATACTGCAGGCCTGATTTAAGCACAGGTTAAGGTCTTAATTTAAGTTCATTTTAGATGATACAACATTATCTGATATCCAAAAATGTATTTGAATACTGATGTTTAATAGCTCATCCAATATTAAAAGCATAAACAATGGATACATATTTTTTGTTTTTTACTGCAATATCATCATCAATATTATATTTAATCAAAATACTGATTTTGAAACGATGATAACCAAGCATGTTTTCAGCATTTATAAACGTAAGCAAGATTAGGTATAGCTATTTCATAAGCAAGAAGGTCTCTGTTAAAACAGTGTTTCATAAACCTGGCTTCAATACAATGTATTCTGTATTGTCAACAATACATTGTTTACCACAAAAACTTTTGTGTAAATCCAAAAGTAAGTATTGTTTTATTTGCAGAAATGATAATTAGAGACCTTTCACATACATATTTGTTAATATTGAGAACAAGCCACTTCACAACAGCATGGTTACCTGAATTAAATTTAAATTATAAACAGTACTTTGCAATCCACAGATGACGCAATCATAATTCCACTGCCCTTGGTTTGGGCAATACCATATCAAGATTTTGTGCAAAGATCTATTTTGAATCGAAAATTGTACAAATCAGACAATGATTATCTTCCTTAATCAAATAAATTATTTGTTATATCAAACAAAGTTTACGTAGAATAGTTGATCTTTTAAAATATGTATTTGTCATGTATTGTCGTAATTTTTCAGTGGAATATTCCGGCGGGCACAAGCGAGAATGGAAAAGTCCATTGTGACCAGAGAAGGGGGATTAATATGTTCAGAAGACTTGCTTAAGCTAAACTGATAGAGCAAACACGTTATGTGCTGTTTTATAACTTATGTATTTTCATAATGATGTGTAACACAAAAAATTAATTCTATTTATTGCATTTTTGGGATACCCTTTGAGAATTTTCATATTGTGACCGACCCAGCGCCATCTTGTCACATTTGCGACGTACATCTGATGAACCAGAACATGACAAGGACGAACAGGAAAAACAAATTAGGAATATAATATTCGGTGGACAAGATAAAAGGAGGTAAGCTATATTAAATTAGATGACATAGAATAAATCACCATTACGCCCCACGCAGCTGGTTTTAAAATGGGTAAAATGGGTTTAAACATCTTGAGAAGCAGGCTAACGGAGCAACTAGCTAGCTTGCGCTAGCACTATGTTAGCTACTTCGTCACTATGCAGTATATTTCATAAATATACTTTAAAATACAGTTAATGATATTTTGGTTCTGTTTAAACGTCTCAAATTACATTTTTGTTTAGTTAAAATGTATTTGTTTAAAATGTGTAAAATGTATGTGTTTAAGAAGAAAGTAGTAGTAAGCTAATTTGAGTTATTGCTAGCCCAATACTGCTCAACTGTAACTCACTTTTATGCTAGGCTAGCCAGATTGGGCAGTTTCCCACCCAAATCGTCCAGTTTGAAAGACTGTTTGTCATGTATACTTGATGATCTTAATGTTTGAATGAAAACTTGCTGTTATTAAAAATTGTGATTTTAATATTTTTTAAGTTTGTGAGTTACTATTGTTGGCAGAAATTAAAATATAATTTGTGATCACTTCTAGTGAATAAGGATAGTATGCAAGTACAAACCAGGCATTATAAAACTCTGCAGGAAATGTACAAGAAGTAGAAGCCCAATGTAGCTGATGTATACCAGTTTTTTTTATCTGGAGTTTCAGGTCATAAGAGAAGATACCAGAGCTTCATCCATCGTGGATGTTTATCCAGAGAATTGCATCATGTAATTATTATGTAAAAAGTATAAAGTAAAATTTTAAATGTCTATATATTTTTCACTACTTGGTTTGTCATTGCAGGTGCTTGGAGAAATGCATAGAGTCCTTGCTCCCCACAATGATGAATTCATTGAGGAAGTCAGAATGTGATGGGAGGATTGCTGCGCCAGGGTCATTTTACGGAGTATGAAAGAAGGCAATAAAGCCACCAATCAACAGGGATAAAAGTAAGTTTGCCTTTTTGATACATGTAGTTAGATGCGTGAATGCTTCTTCTCAAGAAACACTTTGTTCTATGTGTTTCTTCTTCAAGAAGAACAATTCAATTTATTGTGTTTCAGTGGAAGCCAACTTTGCTCTGGTGAAGGCCCTTCCCATTCTCTTTCCCTCGGTGGCACCTCCATCAAAGAAACTGGGGTGTGCTAGTGAAGCTTTACTGCATGTTCAGGAGGTAAATTTTTATTTTTGCCCTAAGCAGATACATAAAGAAATTACTACATTGTAGATACTAAAGTAAAAATGTTTTTTTCTGCTTTATAGTCAATAGAAGATCCAAACGTCTTCATCCAGAAGAGAGGCCTTTCAAGTCCAGTCTTGGTGTTCGATGGCTGTAGATGAATCGTTGCTATTGGTTTGATGCCAGTGACGTTTGAAAAAGAAAAGCTTCACGAGGGTCTGATTTTCTAAATGGCATATTATTACACACTACATCTGACCTACACAAAATGCGTGGCCACCCTTCTGTCATTCAGACAGATCCTTCAGGATCCTATTCACAAGCGGGACAGCACCACCATGAAAGAGCATTAAAGTAAAGAATTTGTTGGAAGATGAACTGCTTTTGCAGTTTAATGTTTATGTCTGTTCTTTAGATGAGTATTCTAATTGTGTTGTTAAAGAAACTGTTGTATTCCTAGAAAATTTGGGTACATTTGTAATACAAATCTCAGTTTGTAAGTTGAATAAAAGAATCGAAAAGTGAATTTGTTTTCATTCTTTTTAGTATTGAAACAAGAAAAAATATCTTTTGCAACTGCTTGTTTCAAGATTTATTTTCTGAATTTTAGTGGGCAATACATTTTAATCAAGCTCCTATACCCTAGTTTTTAGTTTTTTTGTCTTAAATTAATGCTTAAAATAAGTGTTTTTGCCTAATTTCAAGATTTAACCGATTTACTATGGCTTAGATATTTTTACTTAAATCAAGACATCTTGTTAAGTAAAATTTACTAGCTGCACTGGCAGATAATTTGACTTATTTCTAGTCAATTTCTACTAAAAACAAGTACTTTTTTCTAGAATTAAGATGGTGGTTTTTTGCAGTGTAAACAGACTTTAGGCTTTCAATTGATTTGCAAATGAATCTTCAGCTGAAACTGTTCCAGCTTTATGAACTCTGCAGGACTGACGTGACAGCAGCTGTCTGCTGTGGATCGTCTTTATTCAGTGACAATTTGTCCTTTATTTACTTACAAAACATGTTTTGAAGTGGATTTACTATAAATAATCTTGACTCCTGTTTCACATCACTATAAAGTTAGAGTTTTCGTTGTGAACTCAATTCTGATCTAATTTTTTTTTATTCCAAGCATGATATAAAAACCAGCTTTGTGGCGAATGGAGCTTTATACTACTTTTTGTTCATAAAACTGTTCTCCAGGAAGCATTTCTGACAAAAAAAACAAATTCTTCATGAGTGCATTTCTATCTGTGAAAGTAAAATGCAACCACCTGCTACAAGAAGACACATTTTGATTGTGTTTTTTCACATTTAAGATGTCATTTTTCCATTTAACTTGAACAAACTTTTTTTTCAAATTTTATAAATAAAACTCATCACTCTCGCTCCTGTCTGTAATGTGCACATCATTCTACTTTAGGTAATTAATAAAATACACGATTGACAATGTGTTGTTGTCAAAATGTCACCAATGTCTTTGTACAAACAGAAAAATTCTTTAAATAGGGCTCTTCTATCTCTTTCCCACCTAAATTATTATTCAGCTCAAAGCAGGACCATTTCAGAAGCTCCAGATTTGACAGGTTTACCGAACTGTCCTTTGATACAAACCCCAAACATCTCTGCAAACTTCTTTTCTCTGTATTTTAGCTGTCATAAGTCACATCACACCTGAAACACCGGACCCTGGTGTAGAACAGGAATGTCTCCTTTAAGTCTACCAGTTCCAATTTCTTACAATCCCACTTTGATACGCATAAGGGGTTGTGCAGGGACATTTGTGGCCCAAGGGCATGTGCTGAGGTGGATCGTCATTGTCAGAAACCTGTCTGAAATGATTAGGAGACTGCTGATATAAGCTGCTCCTTATCCTGATCCACATCTGCTCCCAGTGTGGAGCACATCCTTAACCCCTCCTGTTCCAGCTGTAAAGATTTTGGTCTAGGATGCTTTTTAGTTTTGGAAAAGAAGGTTAATCACAAAACGAAACAGGGAACAGAACAGCGTTTCCCACAGAATTCTACATTTCCTAAAATAGAAATCTACAGTTTTGCATCTTTTGTCTTAATCCTTGCAGGATTTGTCACTTTTAGGCTTTTCACTGAAAATTGTAAAGGTCAGACATAAATTAAAGTGTGGAAAGTGTCAGATAATAAATAAAAACTATGTCCAAAGTTTTTGTTCCAGGTGTTTCTTCAATCTTAGAGCTAGAAAGACGATGATTGTGTGCCTAATTACCCCATTCTCCATTCTGTCTGACATAGAGTTTGACATCTAACTAAATGCATAATGAACAAATTGGATGCACTGAACTTTTCCCAGAATGCAACACAAAATAATAAGATATGGGTAATTCTCTCTACCCCCAAGCCAAATGTACCATCATGCATTGCGTGAACAGAAATGTGGCAGAGGGACAATATATTTATCCAATGTCTGAAGACCTTTGTATTCAAACTTCCATTTTTCTATTTATCTATTTACCAAAACCGCCTCATTCCTTTCGGGAATCACTGGAATGCTGGAGCCTCTCAGCCACTGTTGGGCAAAGGCAGGGTACACCCTGGAAGGCTCGCCCGTACATCACAATTGTATGTAATAGTAATTACTGTAATACCAACAAGAAATACATTTTCAATAATGCACATAATTACTGTTTCTGGGGAAACTAGATTATGCTAATTAAATATGAAAGCACACAGATGTTTTGACAAATAGTAAACTTGATGACAAATAATCAAACTCTTATCAAAAAATATAAGGTTTAAGGATTTTCAGTTTTCTTTTTTTCACAAATGGTTATCATAATACTCGAAAACAATTTCCAGTAAATGATGATTACTATTTTTTACTGGTGAGTAAAAACATAATTTATGTTAGGTGGCGACATTTTTAGAATCTTTAGGGGACAGAAAATGCCATTTTTTTTCTTTTAGTTTTAAATTAGTGGCATTTTCTGACACATTCATAAGGCAAGTTTCCAAAATAAGTTTACACACAAAACAAATACAAAATGATGCAACAAAATATGGTTTTGTTTTAGAAAATACTCAAAGTGTAAGATTTTAAATATAAAATACATAACTAAATGCATAAATGAACAACATGACATTAACCTGAAATGGTGTATGATGGGATTATTGTGACCAAAGTATTGCAAAAAAACAGAGGGGATGTCAGAACCACACATTGTCCATTTTTTTATGACAACTATTTATTATTAAAAACTATTTATTTATTTTCTCCTAAATCCATTTTTCCTGTTTAAAAATGAACAGAAAATGACACTGATTTGCTTCAATTTTTCACCAGGCTGTACAGAATTATAGATATTCAAGTTTGAAACAGATGACATAACCCAGTATTGAAGACAAAGGAGTCTTCTGAGGACTCTGTGAAATAAAAGCCGCATCAAATGACAAAGGGACATCTGACACCCAACACTAAAATATTTAAAACTGCAGTTTAGCCTGCTGCTCTGCTGTCAAATCACTACTGTTTAAAGCCTCCAACAGCCAGAAAAAGAGATGTAAACTGCAGGAAGAACTATGTAAATGAACAGTTCTTACACCTTAAAACAGATCTGATGAGAATTAGACACAGAGATCCACACGATCACTTTTATTTAACTCAGGAACCTCTCTCTAGTTCTCTTTTTAAGCTGTAAGTCAGAACAATTCTGTCTGAGTGCCTCCCTTCTGATCAGCTCTGCCTCCCTCAGGTGAGTCCCAGCAGATGCCCCCCCCATCAAAGCCAGCAGATGTCCTCTGCAGGAGGCACCACCAGTAAGTATCGGTCATCTGAGGACAAAGGGGGATCCCTGTCCACAGCAAGGACGCAGAAATCTGAAGTTAATCAAAGCAAAGTCTCTTACCAGAAAGCTGCAAATGTGGCCTCAGAGGGGATCTGCTCCTGGATCTGACTAAGCAGGTCTGAAGACAGTGAGATGTCAGCTCCAGAACAGATGAATAATTAAACCCGCGCTGCTTCGGTGTCCAGCTGAAAACCCCGGATCAGGTTTGCCAGCTGATACTGTTTCACCAGCCAACAGACTGACAGCCTCTGAGCAAAGCTTCAGTCTGAGAGTTCAGACAGTCAGCAGAGAGCAGCATGTGAGTTACTAAGGCATGACTCTGCTATCGGCAACAGTCGGCATACTCTCAGGGGGTGACGTGAAGCCATCTGAACCAGAAACTGGATCCACCAGCTGATTAACGTCAACACAGAGAACACGCCAGTCTCGTGTGTTTGCTTTTTTTTTTTTTTTGCTTTGTTTTATTGCACTAAAAGACAAACCGTTTAATCCCAAACATCAGCTGGTGGTCTGTGCATCATCTAGTAAAATCCTCAATGATGGAATCAAAAGCACCTATGGACACACATCAGCTGCAATCTTCCTTTGAAAAAAACAGACACGGGAACTTTTCGCCATCAAATACGGTATGTACCTGCTTCTTCTCAAGTCTTCAGCGGGGCAGCACAGCTCCTACGGCTTTCACAACTGTCATCTGTTTTAGCAACCTCGCTGCTGGTGCTCCCTACATGTGGGATGGCAGGATCCTCCTATCGCATCCTCCTATCACCGACAGACTTTCGCTGTCTGCTGACATCTTCAGGCCAAAGATGCTACATGGGGTTCCCAGAGCTCTTGATGAGGTCCAACTGTTCTTTAGGCAACTTGAGCATCCGCCCATGCTGCTCCTTCGTGAAAACATGAACTGTCTGTGGAGGCAAAAGGACCAGGTTCCCCTCCTTTGAGTTTGGAAGCTTGGATCATGGTTCCTATTTTTTTAAAAGTAGGCACAGCCTGTTGTTTGTGTCTGTGGAGAGTGGAGACTCCTCTAGCTTTACCAAGTAAGGCCAGCTGCTGAGCGGAGCAGGCAGGAAGCTCCTCCTTGGTTCAGATTGCAGCACAAGCGTGTGTTTACATTCCACGGGCCGGCTGTAGCTCTTCCTTGGAAGCCTTTGACTTTCAGGTGCCATACAGTCAAACAGCAAATATGCAGAATTCTGGCTTTGGCTGCACTCGTTTTCTCTCCTCTGCCAAGTTTCTCCATCTCTCATTAGAAGCTCGCAGATTTTACAGCCACCCCCACCTCAGAAGGGGAGCAGGTTTTTTAAAGGCATCATTAATCAGCCATCTCCAAAACAAAGTGCAGAGAGGTGAGGCATTGCAGCCGTGTGCTGCAGACAGAGCTCTGTCAACACAAAGTCAAAGTTCAGACAGAAAATCAAAGGGAGAAATAAAAAAAAAGTCGGTTTTAAGGCATTTTTAAGAAACAAACATCCAGCTGTGTGCTGTTCAGTCAGAGCTCACGGTGCCTATGGCCTCTGTGTTCTGCTGTTACACACTCCATCCAGTAGGGAGCAGAATGCACTCTATGCTGCTTCACTCCTGGCAATAAATCGAAGAAAAAAAATTGGATTATTGGCGCACAAAAAGACGTACATGCATTTTTGTTGAGACATTTGACCAATTGGCTTGCAGCACTTTTTCCTTCGAGCTTAAGGCATTGTTAGCAAATATTAGCTGGAGCTGCTGCACACCCTAGATAGTTTGCCATTCCATTGCAAGACTACAGACACCACTCAACCTGAAACATGCCCCTTAGAAAACCCAAACCTCAACACACAAAAGACGGTGTGGGTAGTTCGACTGTAGTTCGGTGTGTGCAGCCAAGAATCAGAACCTGCCACGGTCTACACAGTCAATTTTAACTCAGAGAGGGCAGTGAAAACTCCAAGAGGAAAAACTAAAAACACTGCCGTGGGAAAGTGACACCTTCATTCAGACACCAAATCAGTTCATTAACACTAGAACGCCCAGGATTTTTCACTCCCCCTGCAGCGTCCAGAGCACAGCCAAATGGCTGGGTGGCTCGAAATGACTAATTCAACAGCCTTCAATTAGCCACCTTTGATTTGTAAATGCAGCACCAACTACCCGATCATCTGGATGAAGACATGCCCTAGCTAACCACATTCTTTACTCAGATCAGGGTGGGGGAGGTTTTTCTGCTTCAAAAGAGCCTCCAAGCTCTGACAAACTTTGACTCCCAGTTTGTCAACTGAAAAACCAAGATGCCTTATTTTTACTACCCTGAGCAGACATTGAAAATGATCCTGGAGCAAGTCAACCCATTTGACTCTGAGGGAGAAGAGATAGTCCTTTAGCTGGACTCAGACTGATATTTCTTTTGATAAGATTTCATGAACATCTTGTTCTCATTTGCTGATTCTAGCAGTTGTCTATCCATTTATTTTCTGTGCCTGCTCATCATGGTCAGGATCACAGGGGTCTGCTGGAGCACATCCCAGCTAGTCACAAGCAACTGGGGAGGGGTACACCCTGGATGGGTCACCAGTCCATTGCAGGGCCACATAGATAAATAACCAGGCACACTTACATACACACCTATGAGAAATTTAGTCATTTAATTTAACCACGTGTTTCTTGGATTGGGAAGGCAAAGGAGGCCTATTTGACATGTTTTGGAATTTATAGTTTCAACTAGAATTCAACAAAAAACAAACAAAACAAAAATAAACAAGTGAAACAACATATATTTACATTGCTGAAGGTTTTCATTGCTTAGATCTCAGAAATCAGATCACAGTTGAGGAGATTTCATTGCCATCAGAAAAGAGAGGACGACAGAGAGGAGACACACTGTGCCAACAGAAAAAGGAAAAGATGGCACGATGTGGCATTCAGAAAAGGTTGGGAGGCCTCTCCATCACAGCACAATTGAATGTTACACTGCTGAGGAAGAGCCTACTGCTTTGGTCAGAAGTACGGTGTCGACTCGCTTACAGAGTTTCCTGTGTTTCCTCACTCTGAACATGCTTCAGACTGTGTCGTTCAGCATGAACGTCAGACAGAAGATGACAGCTGGTTCATGGCCCTCCCTGAACTAATTGGAATTCATTGCCATCCTCCTTGTGAGGGGGGGATAAAACTTCCATCCATGCAAAACGCAGGATGCAAGATCGTTGGCAAAAATGGGAAATCCACTGATCTATACAAACTATGGTCAGAAACCACTTCAAAGATATCATGCGGCATTTACACTTTGATGTCAAGGGCACGCGCATGGAACAAGTTGGGACTGACAGGTTTCCTGCAATCTCCAATGTTTGTGGGTTTGTTGTTGCCAACTGCATCAAACTTTCAACCCAGGCAAAATTCACTGGGAGCTTCCAGAATCAGTATAAAACCTTGCACATACACATGCGGGAGCTGAGAAGGCGAAAAAGGAATACCGTGTTTGGTGACAAGCTCCTGCCTACCTGGCAAAGGGAAACGGGCAATATTTTGATTTGATTTGATTTGAAATGGTTTATTTCAAGCAATTAAGTAGAAATAATACACAACAGCAATATAAACATCAGTTATACATTCATACAGTAACTAATCAAACTTAGGATAATTAGACATATTAATAAATATTGCTTGAAAGGGAGTGGGAGGAAGCGAACTTATATAATCCCACCCCGTTATACTATAACCATTTTATTACATGATTTATCAATATCCGGTTCCTAGCTTTTATCAGACAGAATTAAAAATCATAAGATATCGATAAAGCACATGACAAAGATGAATTACTTAAGTATTACGTCAAAAATAACTATTTTAGAAATCAACATGGCAAATGCAGATCAATCATCTGGAATATATGCAGATTATGTTACTTATAGCTACGCTAGCAAAGCCATTCATATGAATAAAACATAATACTATATCAGTAAAGCAGACAACACTGTTTCAGGAATTTTCATAGCAAAAATTTCATCAAGTATCAAAAGTTAAAAACATGTGCAAAATTATGCTACATTAGGAAAGATTTTTGAATCAATTTATCAAGTTTTGGAGAAAGTGAAGTAATATCATTAAAAGTCAATCAATTTAACAATTTTCAATAAGTTTTTTAATATTTTTTTGTATTTTTTTTTTTATAATAAAGAAATGCTGTAGGGGAAGAGTAAAAAGGGTCCATAACTGTCGATTGTCCAAGGTTGGTATTTCTTCTTTTACTGATAACAGCCGTTCATCTGGGCTTAAACAGAGTTTATAGTTCTCTTCGATGTTATGTCTGCAGACATTAGATTCAGGTCCATATCCTTCTTCAGCTGATATCAGCTGCGGTGAAAGTTGAGGTCAAGTTGTCTGCAGGTCAGAACTCTGCTGTTATTCAGGTTACGTCAGACATACAGAGAAAGTGATGATTCCAGGTATCATATTTCTTGAAATTATTTGGCTCTTTGGTTTATTACTCCATGTTGTTTCAGACGACCGTGATCAAACACTTCTCAAAGTCCTTCATGGTGTTCACGACCAGAACCTTGGTCCGGTCCTCTGGACCGAGTGGTTTGACGTAAATCCTGCAGCCTTTAACCCAAGTGTTCTCAATCTGCTTACGCTTCCTGAGAAGCCGTGCATGTTTTGAGATTTCAGCATTCCTCCTGGTCAGATGGTCGTTCAGATAAACAGCAGAACCTCTGAGATTTTTGCGTAGATTCATCAGAGCTAGCTTGTGTTTGTGATTCACAAACCTGATGAAGATCGCTGGTTTATCCGTCTCCTTTCTCCTGGGGAGCAGGTGGCAGGTCTCGATGGTATTGAGATCCAGGGAAATCCCTTTAGATGTGAGAAATGAATGTATTTGCTGCTCCAAAGACACAGCACCGCTCTCCGTATTGGCACTGCTAGGTACGCTAGCGCTAGCATTAGCAGTGCTAGCTCGAGGCTTGATTGGTACTCCAGTGAGAATGACATTATTCATCCTTACTTGCTGTTCCACATCGTCCAGTCTTTTCTCCAGAATCTCGACCTGGTTTTCTCGCTGCTCGTTTTGAGCCCGAAATCTTCGGAACTCTTCCATCATATCCCAAAGTGGCGTTAGCTTAGCCGACACTTGTTCCATAAAACTTTTCAGCGTTTCTTGAATAATGTCAAGAGTTTTTTTGAGGTCTTCATATTCCTGGGGTTTCTTCGGGGGCATGGTCAGCTCTCTTTTTTGGAGAAAAATCAACCTTTTAAGTAATTTGAAGGTAGTTGTATTCGCAGAGAGGCACGCCACGCGTCCTGCTGTGTAACCCTGAACCGGATATCTGGTTTGTTGATTGCTACAAGTATACCATGTGGCAAATGCAGAAAGGAGATTGTGGGGCAGTACCAAGTATGTGCAGACAAGTAGTGGGTTGAAGATATGACTTTGACCACATGATTTCTTTGCTTGAACATTTCAGTATTATGTCGGTAAAGAAGTGTCTCTTGTGGATGAACGATAAATCTCTGCCAAAAAGAAAAAACAAACTGTGGTGACCTCTTACTAGAAGTGACAGAGGTGAGGGGAAATAGTGAAAACTTGCGCAGCCACTTGGCTTGTCATTTTTGCATGCCAAAAGAACAACCTAATGGCTGTGCTGTTCATGTGCAAACTATGTTGAAGGCTGCTCTTTGGGCATGTAAATTTTAACTAATCCAGCCACTTGGCTGTCCCTTGGACATTGTAGGTAGAAAAGCCAAATGGCTGCCCTACGGACGTTCTAGTGTTAAGACTTCTTAAGAAGACTGAGAACAGACATGCAAAGAAGAAATTTGAACTTAATCATCCGGCAACACAACAAACAGAAAATCCATTCTGAAATCGTGTCGCTGTTTCATTCAACACAAGTTATAAGTTTAATTTTAACAACACATAGTCTTTTTTTTATATTTATATATTTGTAATTTTAGTTGTAGGATTGACTGGGCTGACTGACAGCTGCCTTTTTCATTTTTTCATCCTTCTGGTCTCCATTTCAACCTGAAAGAAAGCTAGAACGTCACAAAAAGGAAGACCAGCATTCTTGTCATTTTTATTCCGACCAACTTTGACTCTTTGCCAAACAGATGCCTTAAACATCATTAGTGATTCAAAACGGCTTACTGGAAGCTGCGGTCAAAAAAAAGGTTGACTTCACTTCTCACTCAAGAATTTAAGGTCAAAGCATCCAGACAAACCGCAGGTCAAGCAGTTAGCTTACTGACATACTAGAGGTCAGAGTGAATCTTATGCGCGAGTATAAGACATGATTTAGTGAGGATCCCAGAATGCAGTTAAGATTTAAATGTGTGACCTTAAGGACGTTATCCAATCAATAAAGAATGCATTATAGGACACATGCCAGAAAGCTCTTAATTAAAGAGGCCGCAGATACCAAGCCGCTTCACAGCAGCTTTAAATTTAAAGTGTTGATTTCACACAGAGAAGAAAATCACAAAGTGACTGGAATTAAGGCAACCGCTGTGAGCCACGCCTGTGCCGAGCAGTTCAGCATGAGATAGCTGCTGCAGGGAGATGTTCGCAGGCCAGAGAACACACAAAACTAAAGCAGAACACACAAACTCTATCTATCCAACTACCCTCTATAAGAAAGACTATTCCTCGTTGTATTGTGCAGGGTCACAGAGGTTGCTGGAGCCTTTCCCAACTATTTTAGATCAAAGGTGGGATGCATCCTGGACAGTTCACCAGTCCATCACAGGGGCCACATGCAGACCAACACCTAAGGGGCAATTTAAGGTCACAAGCACTAAGTCCAAACAGTATAGGGACAAAAACAATCTGTTTGCACTCACAAACATGATGAGTTCGTTTTTGGTGGGTTCTGTATGAGAGCTAAGAAATAGGAGTTGGTGCTTGATGTGAGGACTTTCCTTGTCTTAGGTAAAAACTTGTCTATTTTTTCCTCATGCTCAGGACTGAGCCAGTCGACGCACATGAAAGCAATCAGTCTGGATTTAAATGATCAACTATGTCAATAGAGGCGATCAAAACGGGACAGAATCTGCAGCCGCCAACTAAAAAAGGAAACATTAAAAAGAGTAGTGAAAGATTCAAAGATGTTTCCTAAAACCAGACAGAAAAAAATCCAATATGGTGTCCTTAAAAAACTAGGAGGAGAGGAGTAAAAGAGGAGAGACAGGTGAAAAAAAGTGTGAAACCCAAAACCTGAACCTATAGAAAGTAAGAAAAAGTGTTAGAATGCTGTGGTTTACTTTGTTTTTAAGTTGTTTTTGGTTCTTTTCTGAGTCGCCCTTTGTCTTTCAGTCATCCAAGTTTCAGGTTCCTCTTCATTCACAGCTGTTTCCCTCTCTGTTAATTATCCTCAGTGTATTTACGTGGCTGGATTTCAGTTCTCCATTTTCCGTTTATTCAGTTCTCTGCTTTGCCACCTTTTTGGTTCTCCATGCTAATTTTCATGTTTCAGTTTATGACACGTTTTCGTTTCTGCCACTGTGCCTGTTCTCCTGCATTTTGGGTCCTACACCACCGGCTCATGACAAAAATTGACTTCCAGTTAAAACAATCTTATCAAAGTTTTATAGCAATAGCAACATAATATTTTTATGAAAACACGTCTTAGTAACTAGATTTTTTTTTCTAAAACAACCAAAAGATTTTTTCAGTCTAACTACCCTATTCCTATTTTTTAAGAACATTTTTCAATGGTCCTGTTTTTATATTGAGAAGATAAGGAGAGAAAAATGAAAATAAGAGGTTAAAAATTGAGAAGAGAATAAGGGAGGAGAAAGTGATAGAGGTGGATGGGAAGGGGGAGGAGAAACAGAGGTAATCTTCACCCCCCCCCCCTCATTCTGACAGAACCACAACGATGTTATGAAGCTGTTTGAAAAGAAGATGCTGAAATTTTTGCACCAAAATTTACAATCAATATTTTGAAGCTTTTCCCGATATTTTTAGAACTGCATCATCCAGGAGCTGAATAAAATACAGTCCTTATCCATTCATAAAAATAGGAAACAGCTGACCCCCCCCCCCCATCACCCCCAAAAGACAAGGCTGAATGCGAGACAGGCGGGGGGATGGGCTGATGTGGCCTGGTTTACATCCTTTTTGATTCCTATTCTTTAAAGCAGAGAGAGCTGGCTTCATCTGGATCTGTGCCGGGGAAAGGCAGGAATGACCCTGTATGGTCTGACTGCTGAGGCAAATGCACAAAAAAAGGGACAAAAACTAAAGGATTTGTTGTTTCTGGTTTTTAAGGATGTTATTTTAAAGTTCAATGTTGATAAGTCAGACTTTAAGAAACATACATTTAGATTTATATTTATAGAATAAGTGCAAGTTTTAGATTTTATGAGGATTTATACTAATTGAACTCTCATTCAGTTCTTATTCTGTTCAAAAATGCGTTTTTCCAATTATTAAACTATTTTCTTTCTACTAGTTTTTTTCTAGGTGCATAAAACAAACGCAAAACACAAACTATTTGCTTAGAACTAGCAAAAAATACCATTGCTGGCTGTATAACGTATAATTTGAAGTAATTCTATACAACTGTTAGCTTTTTTTTGCTTATTTTCCATTTTTTAATGCCTTTGTGTAACTTTCTGCATAGACAGATAATTTTACTACTTTTCTTCTTAAGACTGGAGTTACTTTCCTAGTTTTCAGCTATTTATTTTTTGTCATATAGGAAGGTTGTGGTCTGCAAGAACCACTGATTTCCCAGACAACATGTGTCAGTAAAGCATTCCTGGTTTTCTCAGGAATGAGACAAGGAGGAAAAACAAGTTGTATTTTGCTGTATGTTGAAAGAGCCAGATGTCTGCTCCGGGTACTTTGGACAAATGTGTCTAGTCAGACCACAGTTAGGAAGTCAGCAGTGATGAGCATGACTCATGGGGCGTGTAGAGCAGAGCTGGTTTCTGGTGGAAACCAGCTATTTTTTGTAGAGGACACGTCCCAAAAAAAATCTGGATTCTTTCATCTCCTGGTTCCAGAAACCAGGTTTTACGGTTAGCATGGCATTTATAAAAACAGACATGAAAACAGCAGATGTTTACCCCCTTAATGGCATCTGTGTCAAAGGTCATAAGCAGTTCAGCAGAGATGAAAATCTTTTAGCATCCACTTTCACTTTCCACACGCACACAGTTAATAAAAAAACACATTTTGATGTTTTTAACATTGACATGACCAAGTGACATGGTCCTAAACTGAAGCGTGTTTTACATGGCCATTCAAATGTTTGCCTCTGATGGCTGAAAGCTGGAAGACGGTCCTGATGTGGGACACGTGCACACACAATGGACTAAAGAAACCACAACAATAGCCGCTCCTCTGAGACATCACTGTGCCCTTTGTCCTGCCTCAGTACAGGAGGGGGGGGGGGCTCTTTATGTTTACACCAGTCTGTTAGCTGATTCAGCAAAGAACTGGAAGAAGAAACAAGTATGATTTTTCCTGTTTTTCTCTTTTCTGTGAGCAGAAAAGTTTTGCCATGAAGACAGCATTTCCGCTGTGGGACGCAGCTTACCTCTTGTAGAAGACATGCAGAGGCTGCAGACAGAGGAACTGCCAGTAATCCAGACAAAAAGCTTTGAACTTCAGCATCCTGCAGGAGCTTCTTTAAAACTGTCTCTGTGCAGAGAGTCCATCAAAACACCCAACCGGCTGCAGTTCATTCAGCCAAACAAAGGCAATCCCAGATTAGACTGCTGTGCAGAAACACTGGCATCCCACATGGTGCTGTCTCATATCAGGAGGGGGGTTGAACCGGCATCCCTTCAACTGTCTTTGTTGTTGCCTAGCAGTCTGCCTCCTTGCACATAGAGCTTCTGGCTCCTTGATGAAGATCTGTTACTAAGCTTCTGCTTCCCTCCTCCTGTCTCCTCATTCTGCCCCCGTCAGACAGAGTCAGGGGGCTTCTGTCTCCATCAGGCCCAGCTCCCCCCTTTGTCAGAGCGGCTCTGACTTGGCTGCCTCACTTGGGGACGGCAAAACGCAGGGAGCCCCCCCACTTTCTGCCGCCCAATCAATGAGGCGCTATCAGATGCTGCCGCTCAGACACTAGCTAATCAGCAGCAGCACATGGGGCAACTTCATGCCCGTTCACGTGCACAGGCAGGCCTCCACTCAAACACGCAACTGATTGACTGACCTCAGCTGACCCGCTGAAGAGAGGTGAGATGACCAGCTGCTTGTTAAGTAAAGAGTTCCTGGTTAAAAGCATCCGTTCACTTTCCTTTGACTCGATTTACATCTTTTTGCTACATCAAGAGAGGAACACAGCAGGAGCTCGCCGTACAACCAAATAATGCAGCAGATGCTTGAATGAATTAGTCATGAGCACAGGTCGTTAATAGTTTATGACAACATGTTTCCTAATTTACAAGTGCACAACCACCAACAAGACATGTTTCTGTACAAACATGCAGTTTGGTGAAATGTCAAAGGGTTGTTTAGGCAAAGTGTCAGACCAAGCTTTTACTTTCACTGCTAATCAAAGCTGGAACTGCCAGTTCTGCGCTCCGGCAGTTTCCATGATCACCTCAGGCCCTGAAATCAGGACATTTTTGAAGAAATCCAGACCATTTCTAAAGCATCTTCATGGTTTGCAGATGTTTCTGCTGAGGGTTCTGTTGTTGAAGGAGGTTATGCCTCCGTTCTAAAAGCTTTCACAGGTTTATGTCATCTTAGCAAAACGTTAGTGACCTGCCTTTTTCCACAGACACTTCCTGCAGCTGCTCGTCTGCAGACAGCTTCTCTAGTCATTATTAAAGATCCACTCCAATGAAAATTGTGTTAATATTTTTAACATGACATTTTTCTCATAATGAAGGTCATATAAAAAGAAAATTAAGCTCAAACTTACATTTCAGAGTATTTCTTTATTCAAATTGTTGGGAATCAGGAGAAGACAAAAAAGATGCCGTTGGAAAAAGATTGTAAGAGTGACGTAGAAACTACCACATTTGGATGCATCCACTCGTAGATGACTAAATCCATATACAGCTTTGTTTTCCTCGTCTGAGCTGGAATCTGGCTCGAAACTGTACGGCTGGATAGCTCAGATATTGCTCACCATTTTTGTTGCACTGGTAATTTTCGTTTGGGGTTTAAGGTGCTGTAAGAAAGGATGTAAACAAAGGGATAATAGGAGGTGGGGACAGGTTTTCTTCACACCAACGATCCCGCCCACAGCTTGGAAGTGAATTTCTGATGAACTCGTCCTAAAAAAATGGCTCAAGTTTTTAAACATTTGCCTAAAAACAGCATAATCATAATTAAAAGACCACTGAGAAAGCTTTTACAATAGATCAAACAATGATGGGATTGGGTCTTTAAGAGGATTTTACAAGAGCAATGAGCTTAGCACTAACCCCTGTGGAGCTCCGGTGTTGACATTAGGCACTCACACTCGCTTTCAAGTAGATGCTAAATTACGGTAATTTTGGAGTTAAAGTGGTTTGATGCATATTCGCATCAATAAGCTTCAAGGGGTTTACTTTAGCAAGCTGTTATTTGTCCCTATTTTGACTGTTTGAATAACACTAAAAAAAATAAAAATGAACATCACTGGACACTTGATTCATTTTTTCTTTTATTATTATTTTTATTTTTATTTTTTTATTTTTTCCCTTTTTTATTATTATTTTTATGATGATTTCAAACAGTACTGTCATCTTTAACTGCCCCTCAGAAGAGCAGAAAGTTATGCTAGTTGTGCTTTGTCAAAAAAAGGGGCAAAACTTTGACTTCCTGTCTGAGGCTGATTTGAAAATAAACAGCAATTACAGCAAAAGAAGGTTCAACAGTTCACTGAATGGCTTGTTCAGTCCACTTTAAAGCCTCTGTGGGCAGATCTCCTCGTAGTGACAAATGGCGTTTAATTTGTGCTAATTTCCATGATATTTTCTGTTAAAATTGTTTCATTGGAATTCCCAGGAAACGTCCGGATTCTCTGATGATGTGATGAACAATTGTCTTCCGATTAGTTTCATGCAAACTGCTGGGTGTCATCTCCACATGCCCTGTCCATCCATTTACGGTGGCTGCGCTCGATGCAGCTCTTCTTCTTGCTGCATAGAGTGAAATGAGCTGAATCAAAGCATTATGTTAATAACTGCAGAATCATTTGGCAGCTGGGGGAGGATAAGTACTTCACTGCAGCTGAGCTTCACTTTTCCCTGCCTTTGAACTGAGCATCACAGAAGCAGCAACTCCGGCAGGTCACCAACCAGAGAAACATGTTCTGAATGGAGAGGCTCAAGTGGAGCGTATCGTGGAAAGCAGAAGGTAATGCAGCACAAATGATAACTTGCTTCTGTTTTGTTGTATTTTCCATCTGAATTTCCAGTTCGTAAACTTTCATCTACTTAAGTCAAACCTTTTAAAATGAAATACTCCGTTGTAGACCAGAGTGCTGTAAGGGAAAAAAATAACAACAAAGTTGGTCTAAATGAACACTAAGTACTGTAAATATAGGATGAAGTATTGAATTAAAACAACAAAAAGCTGATAAAAGACCATAAAGACCCAGTCTAATCAGCATTTGAAGTCTTTTTAAAAGCGTTCCCAGTTGCCTTTTAAGCATGATTATGCTTAAAAGGCATAATCATATAAAACCTGTCATTTTCTAATAGTTTCTGCAGAGCGCCAGTAGTTCACTAAAAATTCGCCTCTCAGTTGTGGGTGGGACTGTTGCTGTTGAGTGACCCCGCCGCCTTTCCCCTCACCCTAAATGAGAGCTCTCTGTTTACACTCTCTCTCCCTGGCTTACAGCCCCTCACAGCTATCCAGCCGTACAGTTTTTGAGCCAGATGCCAGCTTGAACAGGGAAAATGAAGAGGCTCATGGATCTAGTCATCAACAAGTTCACGCATCAGAATGGAGCAGAGCAGGGAGCTTTTGACCCACCCAAAGTATTATCTACAAAGCAAACATGCTCATTTTCAAACAACATTTATTTCTTCTGCCCCCCACCATAACAATTTGAATAATGAAATGATCAAAAATGCAAATTTAAGCTTAATTTTCTTTATGTATGTCCTCCATCATGAGAAAAATGCCACAAGAACAGATTGAAAACACCAAAAGAACAATTTTTCATTGGACTGGGTCTTTAAGTAGTTAAAATAACAAGAAAACAGGAGAACATAGAATCCAAAGCATCTCAGATGAGAATACTCTGAACCCTGAGCAGGGCTGAAGATTTGCAACATAACAGTCCAGCTGCCCAACAGCCTCTGAAAAGGCAGCAGTGAGATGGGAAGAGCCAGAAAGTAGATTCTAAAATAATCTAAAAAGTCAGTATTTATCACCAGACAACAGACAGGCAGCAGCATTCTCCCAGCTACTTCAAGGTTTTGGCTGTTTGTCAACCTGTCTTCAGGAGATCCTGTGTGGCACTGTGACCATGATCCATGTTTATGATCATGTGCTGTCCATCTTACAGCCTGAATGCACATTTTCCCTAAGCAGAGCCCCCCATCCATGTCTGCAGGAAGTAAGAAAGAAGCATCTGACACTGGTCTTAAAATGTTCCTTTAAAGTTACATCCTTCTAGATTGGGGGTGTATCTGTCTGCTGCCAGTCTTCTTCTAATGAGGGCAGCAGAAGTTAGAACCACATGCTGCCAAAGCAGAAAATGGAAAGCGCAAGAATCTGACAACCACATTTCTTCAAACCCCACAGGGAAGCAAGCGCTGCTTCCCGTGCTGCTAATGAGAACGTAAATATGAGACGTGTGCGACACGTGGTGACGGACACACTCACAGCTGGGTCTGATTGATGAAAAATCATTAACATTACTGGGAAAAGAATCTATAGTTTCTGCAAACAATCTGGACTGAAGGAAAAACTGAGCATTGGGGGGGGGGGTTTACATGGCTGATGCAATGTTTACTGTTATAATGTATTTTGTAATAAGACATCAGAGGGGGGGGGGTCTGTGTGAATGAAGAGTTATAACCCCTCAATTTTGAATCTTTAAAAAAAAATGTTATTATCTTCAGAGGATTTTCACTCGTTTTCACTCTCTTTACAGTCAGTCGGGTTCTTCACGTCCCTGTCAATTTATGGAAATGTAATCAAAAGTATTTTGCAGCTGTAACACAAAGTAAAAATGTGTAATTAGGCTTTACATCTGCAAACAAAATTTGTGCATTGAATCCTTTTGTGTCTTTCCACAAATGTTTTATGTCTGGAAATAGTTTTACACTTTAACATCTTTTTATACAACGAATATTTGCAGAAGCACATAATATTTCTGCAGTTTTTATTTTTTTAGTTCCACAAATCTTGTATTCAAATGTAAAGCTGATTAACCCATGTTAACATCATCCCACAAACTGACTTAGAAAGGAATAAAACAATTCCACCTTCGGGAAATTTGATGACAGATCAGTTAGGATATCAGCTCTATTTTGCTTCATCATTTTTCCTGCAAACGTTCAGAACATGTCTGCATTTTTATGATCCTGTAGCCCTAAACCCGGGCTACCAGTGAAACTGTCCCCACCCCTCCCATCATACTTGGTCCCAACAGCCCCCATGAGGCTGTCATTGCCTCTGGAACCTGCAGCTGTGTAATTACTCCCATTGTCAGGCCAAGAGGCTCCAGATGATCTTCAAAAAAAGAGTGATGAGGGGAAAAAGAAGATGACGCCCATGGTTCCTACAAACCATTATTTAGTTTTCAACTAATCAATTAAACATTTATTTATTTGGTCAATTATTTTAAAAGCTCACATTACCATCATACTAATCAGTTTTACTGATATTGAATAATAGATCCCCAGTTGTAATTTTAATATTGCTTTTTTCTTTCTAAATAAGGTTTTGACAGTTCAGGTGGGTTTATTTAACAAATTCAAGGATTTTTGGAAATTTCTTTGAAGAAAGAACTCTTTTGTACTTCTACCTCAAACTCTACGTGTCCATTACAACAATCTAACAGGATTCAAATCCCTAAAAGCTATCAGAAAAGAATGATTATCTTTATTTTCACAAATGAATTTATACTGAAGTTGAATCACAATACCACCTGGAGGAGTGAGAACCTTCACCGACCAGTGAATTTGTAGCAAATCTGTCAAAACAACTGGTCTTTAAAAAAATAATAAACGTGGATGAAAAAACTAAAAACAGAGTGCATCTTCTATATGTTCTAACTAAGGTTTCTTTACTTGGAGCATTATCTTAACCTGTTTGTACATTTATGTCTAAATTATTTTTTGTGATTATGTTGAAGATGAATTTGAGCCTGAACTTGTGGATAAATTATATTAATAATAAATATGTGTGGTGAATTTGTTGCGTATTAAGAAGACTCCTTGATTGCCTCAAATTTTGCTCAAAGCAGTCATTAGTGGCACCACCTGGAGGATAAAGCCTTAAATGCACAATTAAACAAAAGTCTGTCCTGCATTAGCCCTTGTGCTATCCTATGGGGTTAAGATGACCATTGACGTGTTCTCCCTACCATGAAAAAGGTGGATAAGGTGGAGAGGATTTCATGTAATCTATGGACACCAGTGAGGTTCACAGATCATTGAAGAAAAAAGTTCAGCGCACTTTCTAGTTGACCTCACTCCCAATGTTAAAGTGCCAAGGATAGCACAAGGGTTAAAAACATCCAACAAGCTGCGTCTGCCAATGAGAAACCTCCTCTCACCAAATCCATTAAAACTAAAAACAACCTGAGCCATTAAAGTTCTGCTGTGGTGTTTTTGCAGCTTCATCATAACCTAAACATAGTCCAATGGTTTGAACAACAGAACAAATTGAGGATTTTTGGCTTTTTTTGTTGTTGGCATAATTACAGTTATGCCCTTAAACATAAAACCACAATAAAAAATAAGAATTAAGTTGAGCTTCGGTGAAGAACATGAACAGATGTTACTGCGTGAATGAACACAGCAGCGTATCTGCTAACGATTTCTTGGTTGCATGTAGAATAATCTGTTAGAAAGGACTAAGGTTGATCCTGAATTCCTTCACTACTCACTACGTGGTGCACTATATGGTCCATTTGCAATTTTGTAGTGCTGTCCGAATCTACAATTCCAAAATTGTGTCCCCTTGGCCTTTTCCCAGAAGTCTCAGCAAAAAACCAGTGTGATTTGATGCTCACTAGATTGGCGAATATGGGCCACAATGCTTTGCTTTTGAACAATTTTTGCAATGAAAATGTATATAAATATATGTTTTTCAGTATATTATCAATGTTTTCATCTTTAGGACACAGTAAATTCAAAAATGGTCATCACAAATCGCTCATATCCATGAGATTTTCCTTTTTTGAAATCGATGACATCATATTCGCTGCTCAAAAAAAATAGTAGTGTAAAGTAGTGAGCATGGTGTCCAAATTGATACATATTCCTGCACTGTATAGGTTTTTTAGTAGTTCGGGATTAGTGTGGCAATTCGTACACAGCCTAAGTCAACATATGAGGTCAGTTCTGTGATGGTGGTCACAGTAAAGTTTGCAGGGTGCAGCAGCCCTTGTCTCCCTGCTCCCTGGGGAGCAAAAGTGCCCAGCCTCCGCTGCGACTTTGAAGCACTTCTGGTGGAAGGTTCACATAACTGACAGGGGAAAAGGTCACCTCTTCTGCCCTTCATCAGTTACTTGGAGAGTAACTGCTGACAGGCAGAGTGAACATCAGCACATGAACGGTACAGTAAGTGCTGTGGGGAGGTTGAAACTCAGGTGAACATGAGCGCGTGTGCAGCCTTTCTCTGTGTGAAAACCTAAACCAAAAACTGTTCACGGGACAGCTAACTATGTTCATTGTCAGTGCTTTAACACTACTGGATAACAGAAGGCATAGCCCCCAAAACTAGCATTCTAAACCTTTTCTTTGTGTGCACATTATGTTAGAAAGCAGGCTGCAAAAATGCATTTGGCTGAAAATTCAGACCACGGTCTGTTTTTTAATGAGGCATTCACTGAGTGGGGGCAAAAAAATTGGTGAGAAAACATGAACAGGTGCAGCTGCACAGGAGCTTCAGGGCATTCGGTGAAAGCAACTCATAGATCAGGGCCCACCCTGGTTGCACACGATATTAAAGACCCAATCCTATCATATTTTGATTAGTTTAAACTTGTTTTCCAGTGGTCTTTTAATAATTATAGTCATTTTTAGCCAAAAAAACACAAACAAAAACAACCTTTGTCATTTTTTAGGTTGTAGTCTCTCCAGAGCAACATTATTTTATATGAATACCTGAATATCTGTTTACACACTCTCCCGCTACCTTACAGCCCCGCAACCTAACATTACTGGTCCAGCAAAATAGGAAGCAATATTGGAGCTATCCAGTTATACAGTCTAACGCCAGATGGCAGCTCGGACGAGGAAAACAAAGACAAACATGGATTTAGTTGTTTACAAGTTAACCCATCAGAATGGGGCGGAGCAGGAAGCAAGTGGTCTACTGATTGACGTTTCTAGGTCATCTGCAGGACCTTTCTCCCCGGTGTTTCATGGACTATTTCTTTTTATTTTTTTAACAATGTTTTTATGAGGTTCACCTTTTAAAAACTACTTTTAAAACCACAATTTAAAATGAAAAGAATACTTTGAAATGAAATTTTGAGCCTAACTGTCTATTTTTCCTCCATCCATCATCAGAAAAATGCCACAAGAACATATTAAAAACAATACACACACACCTGACCTTCAGAGCTTCCTTATCTTAGTTTAAATGATCACAGTTCCTCAGAATATTTGACCATAGTGAAGTATTTGTTTTTGCCCAGCTAATTGCTGGTACTTCTCACTGTAGGGGTCACAACTGAGAGGATTTTATTTTCTTCCAGGCAGGCTGGGAATTGATCATGTCAGGGTGGAGGAGCAGCTCATCAGAGATCACAGCTGAGTCTGTCTTCAAGCACAGACATTGTGTCTTGTGAAGGCTTGTGTTTCTGAATCTTTCTCAGTTTTTTTTTTTTTGGTTCAGACACATCTCTACACATCTGCTTTTTTGCATTAACAAGTGAATTCAAATAGATTTTCAAATTTAAAATAATCAGTGATCGATCAAAAACAATAAAATAAAACCTTATTATCAATTCAAAATCCTTTTTATTATTTTGCATCACTGAAAAAATGCAACAGCCTTGGTTTGACCACTAGGCGGAGCTCTGGTAGGAGGCTGAAAGACCATTCAGTAATTCACAGTTGGAAGGACACAAACAGGTAACAGTTAACCTGGGGGCAACCATTCCACTTCTGACTTAAAACTGATTTAAAAACAACCCTAAATCGAGTAACTCGGAAACCACCAGATGGATTGTTACATAACAAAGTGAGTCTTTAATCATTTTGATGTAAAATCGTTCAACTCAGGAAGAAAAATGAAAAATCCCTCAACTGTTTCTTCAACACTGACAGTCCAATTCATTCTTCCTATTTATATTTATTGTGTATGGGGTCATGGGGTGTAAGTACAGCGAGGAGGAGGAAGGGCAAAGGGTGTGGGGTGGTTTTAATTTAAGTTTTTGTGCCTATGTTTGGTTTTTAATTGTAAAGCACTTTCAGCTCATCAAAGCATGAAAATCGCTTTTTTAGAACATAATTTGGCTGGATTTGATAATTGCTTTATTGACTGGTGTCAATCAACATCTCTAGAACAACTTTACTGGACGTTTTAAAAAACAAATCTCTTTCTCCCCCCTAATTTACCTACATTTTTTTGATTTAGATGTTCAAGGATGTTGTTGTTGGCTAATATGGCAACAAGCTGAAAAACCACCTTCACATCAGCTCAACCCAAACTATTAGTTCACCTGGTCACAGTATTTGGCATTTAAACAAAGTCTTTGCAATGTTTTTTTTTTATTTTGTTCATACGTATTTAATATTTAATTATTTCTGTACATATTGTACATTTTTTATTAGAGATGTGTAACAGTAATTTTATTTTATTTTATTTATTTTACATTCACCACTCCAAGGCTGCTACAATTTCAATGTATCCCCATTTACAGTGACAATAAATGGATTCTGTTTTTGATTTTTCCACCTGGTTTAAACAACTTTCTGCAGACATGTCATTCAGGCTGATTACCCAATGAACGCCTTTCTTCAAGCCAACAGAGATTAGACTAGAGTGGTTTACATGTTTAAAATGAAACAACGAAGGTTTTATTAGTGAGAAGATGAGGTGACATTTACAAGAGAACTTACGATTGATGGTGCTGCCTGTAAGCCAATGCAGAGCTGAGCTCCTCCGAGTCTGGCCTGAGGAAGAGGAGAGCGCAAAGGTTAGGTCCAGTCTGACCATGTGACCTTTAATTCCTCTTCTACATGCACGAGCACTCACACATGCACTACAACCGCTCCCTGAAGCCCAATAGTGACGGCTCATGCTCAGCTGTGTCACAATGAGCCTGGTTCCATATCTGATAAAGAAGCTGCAGTTCATTTGGTGATGAAGTGTCATAGTGTAATTATTTTGCGTGAGTGCCAGGACACTTGGAAAGATTTGAAACATGTCTGCACTGGTTTATTAACCAGCTGTGTTGATCTGCAGGCGAGGATTAACCAACTGTAAAATGAGCTGTGGTGCAGCACATCACTGTAATGTTGCCATGAGAGGAGGGATTGGTCTGCTGGTCTCCATGGAAACCACTGGCTGTGATGAGGCCAGGTCTTCAGAGTGTAAGAGTACAAAGTGGAGCTTCTCCGTTCTGCTGATGTGAAGGGTGATTGGTGGTACATGTTTTATCACTAAATACTCCCTGCAGGTCCAGGTTTGGAGAAGCACAAGCTTCATGAGCTCAGTCAGAAGGAGCGTTTTCACCATCAGCTCCACCTTTTATCAGCAGTTTCATTTCAGTGCGAGAATTGTGTTGCAGCTCAGTTGTGTCTCTCTGCACTGCATGTCAGGATTGGGATTAATTACCAAATGTTTTCAGATCTGTTGGTCTGTCCTCTCTCAGGAGACCAACCTCACACAAAGACATGTGGCAATCTGTCAGACTTTATTTTACTGTCAATTTATTTTATGTCTATTGTTATGCGTATTGTTAATTGAAGGCTGCCACAAGCAACCTTCAATTTAGCTGAAGAACATATATAAGGTCCTTTCTAGAATGGATTTCTGTGGCTGAGCAGCAGCATCCAAACCATGCACTCGATGCAGTGGTGTAAAGAATGCAGAAACTAGATCTTAGAAAAGACATGTCCTCTGGAGGGAAGGATTACACAACTTTGGATAATAGAGAATTACAATGTGGGATAGTTTTTCTGTAGTTGAGTTTGGCCTCTTAGTTAAACCAAAATTTAATGGAGAATACTATATTTCCACCGTCGTAGGAACAGTTTGGATATGGCTTCTATTCTGATCCGACGAGTGAAAAGAAGGTCTTAGAAGGCATGGGTGACACAGTTTTGCCTGGCCACTAACTGTTCAAAATCTGAAAAAAGACCTTTTTAATTAAAAAGATTGGATACCTTTGGATCAACATCAAAGTCTAAAATCCAAAATGTGCCTCTAAGAATAGTAAAACATTCTCATAAACCAAGTGTCTGCAACCTTTAATACTAAAAAAAATACCTTTGGTCCATTTTCTTACTGCAAGAGTTGCAAAGTCCTGGTTTAGAAAAATATATTTTATATACAATTTTGTTATCAGAAAGTTTTTTTTTTAAAAATGTACCTTTTATAAATTTCAAATAATTTAATTAGTAGAAATTTCTTTGTATGAAAATTTCAATTTGTTTTACTTATGCAACATCCAATAAAAGTTCCCTTCAAAAGTTCCCGTTTATCCCTTTCGGGGTCACGGGGCCGCCAGAGCCTGTCCCGGCCACTTATGGGCGAAGGCAGGGGTCACCCTGGACAGGTCGCAGGGTAGAGTGTCCACAATCACACACCCATGCACACTCACATTCACACCTATGGACAATTTAGAGTGACCAATTAACCTATGAATGACAAAAGTTAATTGACTAAAAGAAATTAACCACAAACCCTTTATTTTTAATAATTAGCAATTTACGCCACAGCCAAAGAGCCACAATGGAGGGATGGCGGAGCTGCATGTAGTTCCACAGCCTTGCAGAGGTTGCAGACCTCTGCCATTAACACTCATAGAAAGCCTCAGCGAATTGAAGTTGTTGTAGCTGCAAAGGGTGGGCCAGCGCCCCATGATGGGAAGATGACTTGATTGATTTTTACACACCAAGGCTGTGTTTTAGTATTATTGAGATACCTTCAAGACATTTTATGGAGGAAAAAAACAATCCCATTCTCTACACTCTCAGAGAACACAGGTGAGCCAAAAGTAGTGAGGGCATATCCCGTCATAATCCCCTAGATTTGGTTAAAAAGTAGCAGGATCAACAGGAAGTGGACTTTACCAAATCCAAAGCTTAAATCAACTCAGTGGCTTTGCAATAGACTATGTCTTAAGACCAAAAGGTTGTGTGTTAAAATCCATATCGGAGTCATGCTGAATGACTGCTTGCCACTCAGCATTAAGGGGTTGCATCGGGGGTTAAACCGCCAAATGGTTCATGCGCCTGGCTGTGTCTTCATAAGATGGACCAAAAAAAAATAATAGGAATTTAACAGGGGGCAGAGCTTCATGTGTGGCTATTTTCTAGTAGGAGAGCTTTGGATGGCGCATTTCCACAAGCAAGATCAACCATCTTGACACTCTCCTAAAAGACAATGCCCCCATTTCTTTCTGTAACCTGAGTAGCCTGGGCATAAAGTTCTCTGGAGGATTGTGGCTCTTAACACTGACAGAGGTGTGGAGTGACACACAAAAAAAGCCTTGGACATGGCAGGGACATGTGCAACACACTCCACTCAGCTTCATATTCAGAAGACAACATCCAGGGCAGAGATGTGATAGACGGGAGGCAGAAGGAGGCACATAGCTGGCAGATGCAGCTGTTGTCATTAAAATTGTGAGACAGAAGAGCAAAGACTCTCTCTTCTTTCGGGAGACGCTCTGACATTCAGCCTCCGCTCAGAAACTGCAAACCCGCCCGAGGCAACCATCCATGTTGACATGCTGAATATGGTTCCTACCAATAAGAGACTTTATGACAAGACCTTCAGTGTCACAGGTGCAGGAAAAGGCTTTGCATGTTTTTGTCGCCCGGTTTTCAACAGATTTGCTGCCACACTCCCTTTGTGTCAGGGTTGGAATAACACCTTCTGCAGCACAAACAAGCATGTGTGGAGCCAGTTCAGTGCATGGAAGGCTGACCGCTCTGAACTACTGTTTGTGAAAAATGAAGAATAAACTAATTTTTTCCAGCTTTCTGCAGCGTTTCAGAACTTTCTTAATCAACAATTGAAATGCAGTAAAAAGAAACATACAAAAAAGAGGCAAAAAATAATGAGGACTCTGAAAAAGAATGACAGGGAAAAGTTTTAGAGCTTGGAGAAGTTTCATTCTTTAGCTTATTAAAAACATACCAGAAAGACAAAAAGTTAGATTAAAAAAAGAGTTGACATGAGGAGTGTCCTAGTTTCATAAATGTCACCTCCAATTAAGATGTGGATTTTCTTGTGGACCTGGATGTGAAATCTTAGCTCAGCCAGCCAATCAGCGTGGTATGACTCCCAAATCTTTATTGTTTGATTAAAAACAAAAAAGATGTCTTAATGTAACACAGAGACTAAAGGTGTCAAAAGGCGCATTGAGAAAAAGGATGTTTTAATCAAAAGTTAAAGGTTTGAATGAGAGGCTGATAAAGGTGTTGCTCATCTGTCTTCATCTACCCTTCCCGTGTTTGAAGCCTGAGAAAAGAGCCTTACCAAAAACAAAGCTTCATTCATCATAAACATCATCATGGGATTACCTGACAAAAACAATTGAACCTTTTCACCATTTTCCCATTTTTTAGGATGTAACACACAAAGTACAAATAATAATGTTGGTTAAAACTCACTGTAGACAATAAAAACCTAAAACAAGGTTGTGATTCCCTTTGAGGAAAAGAATCCGTTCACTCCAGTCACACAGCTCTGCGCTGCAGAGAAAATGCTGCAGGCATAAATCTGCTTTGAGAGGAAAACACACAGTTGCTGTCATTTTTAATAAAAGGTTTTGGCATATCATTTTGAGAAAGGCTTCATCTGTTTTGGGTTTGGAGGAAGCATCCATAACTGCAACAACACTATTGCTAAAAAAAATCAAGGAGAACTGCTGAGACCCACAAACAGTGAATGCCTCATGGCTGTGGCAGTCCCCATTGCAGTGTTGACAAGAGCAAAAATACACATCTGGGAGTCTCCAGAACTCTAAATAACAATGAAAAATAATATCTTGTATGGTTTCCTTTTAAAAGAAAAAACTTGTCACATAGATCTGAAAACCTGCTAAAAGTCTTATTTTATACAGGTAAAACAAGTTGAACACAGAGTGCTGGGTAGAAATATGCAGATTCTTTATCTCTATTTCTCTCCCCCACCTCACTTTCTGTCCAACATGTCATGCTAGTCCTCAAGACTTCATCATTCATCTCTGTCACATCCAAATGAATAATAACTGCAAATGTGGCACACATTGACTGTCTATGAGAACTGAACTGAGAGACCCCTCTCCCTCACGTCCAAGCAGGAAGTACCTGTTGGTCCCAAGAAGCCAAAATCCCATAGACTTCTTTAAGAAATAAACGGCTATTACTCAGTCATTCTATTGGTCAGAATAACCATTTTTGCTCTGCTACCTTTTTTAACATGTTCTTAATAATCCAAGTTTTTTTCATGACATTTTTTTTCTGTAGTTCACGTAATTCAAGTTATAAAATGGCCAATCAGAAGCCTCAATAAAAGTGTTGTCACTTTGAAAGTTTGACAGATTCTGTGCAGCCTGCTTTTAAGTGGCAGGGGTGTGGACTTCCAAAAAACACACTTCTAATTGGAGAGAGTGGTTGCCATCTAAATGTCGATTGAATCGATTGTATTTCATAGGAGCCGGATGTACGCCTTTTTCAGTCATATAGTTCTACAGTCAATGGTTGCGCATCACTCAAAATATGACTAATTCGACTACTGTTTTAATTTTACTACAGTTTTAGTTCAACTTTATTGTCATTGCACAAGTGCAAGTACAGTTTAATAATTTACATGATGCAAAAAAAAGTTTACTTTGAAAAGGTTCTATTAACAGAGTTTGCAGATGTACCTGTGAAGTATTGGGAAATGTGACTTCATGAAAGTCCATATTTCTACACTTACCTTCTTATCACTGGAATTCTCTGCCTACTCACTTCCTTGTTCACTGATTGGAGCCCCACAATGTTACTCCAGGTTCCTCTTTGGATTTTTGTTAAAACCAAGTTGAGATTAAAAAAGATTCTTTACAAGATCTGGACTGAATTTGACTTGAAAAACAAACCCTTTTAAAAAAAAGGGGTTACAGCAATCATATTTGATTAGGGGTTTACTTGTTTTTCTTGCAAGCTTTTTCAATTTGAATCAGCACCCTACATGCATATCAAATTAAATATGACCTTTAGAAGCTGTTTTTATTAGGGCTCTTTAGACCAGCGGTTGTCTACCAGAGCACACTGCTGCATCAACAGCTGCTGCTGTGTTTGTCAAATGACTAAAGCAACACTCCTCTCCACACGCTTTGCTTTATCTCAGACTGGGCACCGCAGACCAACAGCACAGCTTCCTTTCTGCTGATTTCTCCTGCTGTTGTGTAAGTAACACTGGAAGCGACATAAAAATAGATCCTTAACTAAACTTTTACAACTTTGACTCAAGTGTAATGCCTACAGACATGACGGCACTGTTTGCACAGTTTACTTGCACATCTGGGCTGCATGCTAAAAAGCTTTTCAGAAGAAATGGAAATTCAGAGCATCGTGAGTTTGAGCATCGTACTTACGTGAAACATTAATAAAACTTTGTTGCTACACTAGAACAATATCCATAAGCTGAAACCAACATGAGGAGATTGGCACTCCAGATATGAGCCAGTTTAAAATATTTATTAACATTTCATCAGTGAGTCATTAGAAAACTGGATTTCCAGATCTGTACAAGTTCATCCTGTATCCACGTTGTTTGTGCTTTATTTTATAGATTTCATTTTTAAACTGTGATTATTGCTTTTTGCCAACATGCATACTGTGCATTCACCTGGAGGTCCCAGTTATAAACAGCAAAACTATGTCACGGTACAGGGTCATGTGGGGATTCAAGTGTTAAACAGATATAGATCAAAACATTTTCTGGTGTCTATGGCATGCTGCATGAGTGTGCATGACAGTGAGTCCAGACCAAAGCAAACTATAGAACCTAGCTATCGGCAAGATTTCAGAAAAAATAAAATCAAGAGTTTTCACCTTTCAGAGTCTGATTAAGTGCAATGCTGTGCAGCTCAGTCTTGTTTTTGAAGAAGCCTCATTCCCACAAAAGTCTCACAATAATTCATATCTTTCTATAACTGGATCTGGACCATGATGTGTTCACATGGTCCAAGCATGCCCTGTATTCTTCAGGTTCCTGTCTGTTACCCAAATGTCGTCAAGCTGATTAAAATACAATAGCTCTTAATGTTGTATGTAGACAACAACTCACAACCTCAGAGAAATGAAATAATAGACACTCACAGAGATGAAGATGAAGAGGCATCCAGATGAATACCTATTTGATGGCAAATGAGAAACTGACCATAATCATGGAATAAGTGAATAAAACAGGTTCCATCATCTTAGTGGTGACTGTTCAGAGTAGCCTTAAGGGACATCATGAAAATAGAACATAATCGAACACTGTGGGACGCAAACACTCTACTTGTCTAATCTCCTCATTTTTAACAGCCAGGGTACGTGCAAGGAGAGCGCAATTTTCATTTGAACAGCACTTCTGGGCTCCATGCGCCATGCACAGGATTCAGAGGGGTTGAAAATATGAAAAATACTTACGACACGCCTGCATTTCACCAACTTCCACCTTCGGCAATGTTCACACCGCCTTCAGCAACGACTTCTCAAGCACCCACTTCCAGTAAAAAATCTATGTAAACCAATGTAAACAAGCATTTCAGGCTTCCGCATTCAAAAGTCTTGTGTTCACACGTATCTACGCACATTTTTAAGACCATTTTGGGGCTCTACGTAAAAAACGGGAGGCGATTGAACATGTGTTGCAAGTTAAAGCAGGTTGATCTTTGACCAACCAGGGACTCGGATTTTGTAGTGATTTATGAATGCTGTCCCCTTTTATTCACCAAGGTGCCAACCATTTAAAAATTGATCATGAAGGAAAAAATAATAATCGTGCTTTATACCTGTCTGGAAATCTATGACTCCAAGTCTTTCACATCGGAATAGAGCTGTGAAAAATAAAGCCCGGAGCAAGATTTGCGAGATTTGCACCACTTTGACGTTTCGCACCAAGCTTCTTTCAACTTTTCATGCGATAGTAAACAGTAAAAAAAGACAAAGAAGCTCCTCCCCAGCCTGTCCAGTGTGAACAGGGTGGGCTAAATGGATGTTCAAAAACCTGTGTTTAGAGCATTCTTTAAGGCATGCCCACAGTGTCCATAGTTTTTCTTAAAACTTGCATGAACAATTTCGTTCTGCACAGATTTGCTAATTTTTCGCCCACAGACATCCCATATATACCTGTAAGAACAGTTGTGACTATGGCATTTGGTGACTTACAGCTGAAAGTGACAAAACTCAACTAAAACATTGTCTGTTGAGGATATGTATCCTCTGAGCAGAAAAGAAGCAAAGAGCAGCACAGTTTTCATTCCTGACAGATCTGAGCTGACCTTAGGCTGTGGGCTGGAATTATCTACAGCACTAGAGTTCAGAAATGACTGATTCACTTCCACAGAAAAAATCCTCCCCAACGTTCTCACGTCTCCCTAAATTATGCATGGTTTCATTCTCTGCTGTTTTTGTGACGTCCTTTTATCGTTTTCTGTTTCTACTTGACTCTGCGCCGTCTCCTTCCTCCCGCTGCCTCAAACACTTCCCCTTTGTAACCATGGTTACAGCTAATCAAGAACCCAAAAAGGATGGTGATCGGGGTTTAAATCACCTTCTGCACTGCTTGAGATTTGTGGTAAAGGAAGGATTTTCAAGGTGACTTTCTCATGTTACGCATCCAGGTGTTTACTTTAAACAGCTTTTCTTTCCAAGCTGAAGTGACCGTCGGATCGAAAAGCTTGAAAGTGTTTCCACAGCTGCTGCATGAAGGACCAAAAACACATAAACAAATTAAGACTGAAGGAAGGATTCTGCCTCAAAGCTGCGGCTCCATTACAGCAGCGTTCACATTCACACCCCGTCCCTAAAAACATATTTGCTTTCAGCAAACAAGGAAACCTTCCCTGAATGCTGCCAGTGGACAAACACAGGAGGACGACTGACAGCACTCAGAGATCCAGCGAGCGCAGTGAGGAGCAGTTTAAATGGTTCTGTCCGGCATCCAGATCTGTCAGCTGCTGCAGGGGCTTCACAAGGTTTATCAGGTGAAAACCCACAGGACCAAAGAAGAAAGATGTTGCGAGTTGGAAAAAATCTCTAACTGCTCCACTCTTTCTCCTGACCTCTTCAGATATGCAGCAGCAGTTAAGAAAGACAACATTTGATAGTTACAGGGACTTTTTCTCACAGATGTGACCGTTTAAAGATTTTGGCGTTCCCCCAGGCTCATGCTCAGTAACTGTTCTGTTCTGTTTCTCATGCGGTTCCCACTCTGATATTGAAGAGCTCCCCCCCCCCTTTACTGTGTTTTTGTATTGACTGGTTCGGTTTTGCAGATCCCTCTCCAGTTCTTTTCTGAAATTTCTGCAAATAAAAACCTTTAATTTCACTCACAATGTTGTCGGCTTGTCTTGAGTAAATGCATGGATGCCATTGACTATATATAATAACTGGACTGAGTGACCTCTCCCCCTCGGGTTCCAAACAGGAAGTACCTGCTGGTCCCAAAAAGCCGAAATCCCATAGACTTCCATTGAGAATTAAATAGCTATTACTCAGTCATTATGTTCATCAGGTTAACCGTTCTTGCTCTACTACATATTTTTAACATGTTCTTATTTAATCCTGATTTTTTTAGGATTAAACGTTAAAACTTAGCCAATCAGATGCCTCAATAAAAGTATATGATCTCACGTCGAATGTTCTAAATGTCTGACTGACAGGTTTAATGTAGCCCCCTTTCAAGTGGTAGAGGTATGGACTTCTAAGAAGCTCACTCCTGATTTGCCAGAGTGGTTCCCATAGAAATGATGACTCAAACCGACTGGAACCCATCACTGCTTACTTGATGTCCTCTGGCTCCAATATGGCGGCTGACTTGCGGAAAAATGGCGATTGAGTTGACTTCATTTCATTGGAGCTAGAAGTGAACCATTTTTATGGGTCACACTCACTCAGTCCAGTTCTCATACACTGTGTAGTCAATGATGCGAGCTCAAGTCTACAGCCCTCCCACAATACATCACTGAGGGGGCATGCTGGAAGATAGTTTGCAGTTCTGCAGCCGACTAATACTCTGGAAGTGGAGACGTTCAGATAAGCTGATGTGTCCGAAGCTGGTTGTTGATCTGTAAAGTTGAATGTTTACAGTGGTTTTGCCCCAAATGTAGGATGTGAGATAAGCGAAATGGAGAAACGGGGGAGAGAAATGCATGAGGAAAAGCAGTTTAATCCCACTGGAGGGGGTGAAGTGGTTGGACTTCAGCGGACTTGTTGATGAGGGTAAAAGAGTGAAAGAGGAAGGGATGGATTAATGACAAGAACAGAGAAGGACAGACAGATTTAGAGGGATTTATGAAAATGAAAGCAAGAGCACACAGGTGGATTACATTTCGAGCTGAGATTATGTTGTAATCTGATACATTGACTGCAGATTGATAGGGGAGAGTATAGGTTAAAATAACACATTTTTATTTCTGTATTCTCTAATTCTATATATCTGAAAATTACACGTGCATTTCTCTCTTCAACAAGCGAATTATTCAAGCATGAATGGAGAGAGTCCTGTGCAGGAAACACGTGACAAAGCAGGGTCCCACTCACTCATTAGCTAATTACAGCTACAGCAGATAATGGAACGGCTGCCCCCCCCCTCCGCCTCCTGCCACAAATGTAACCTAACCTTCAGAGTGGTGGCAGAGGATCAGATCAATATGCACTTTCACAGTTCCTTTAGAGGAAGACAAGAAGTCAGGGTTAAGGATGAAATACAGAGCCTGTCACTGTTGTGGGCGAGCCGGCTGCAGTGATCCCACAGTGAAGCCGACAGCAGGATGAGGACAGGGTGCTGTCGATCCTTGGGCACTGGGATGGGTTGGATGGGGGGGTGGGGTGAAACATCAATCTATCAATTACAGTTCAGCACATCCACTTCTCCTCTCCCGAGAGGCACAACCAGACATGCTTTAACAATGTCAACACTCACAGTCTTTGCCTCAGAAGTTTGAGAAAACTGAGGCAAGGATTGATTCTGTTAAAAAATAGCTCCCGAGCCACAAAGGACCACCGCCTCAGAGGGTCTCTGCAAGCAGGGACAAGAGTAAGCAATATCACACATCAATATGTAAGATCAAAGCAGATGCTTACCAATTCCAATATTATGGTCCTGAAAATAGGCGTAAAATTCATTCGTTTATTTAGCTTTTTAGTATATCTGCTTGTCCAGCACTTGGAGCAAAGTATTTTTAATTAGTGGAGTGCAGAAAGATGCTCTCACCTCTTCTAATGATAGAAAAGCTACAAATAGAAAAGCCTTCAGGAGATATATAACAACTTTTCCATTTGTCAAGTATTTGTTCTAATGTTCCATATCAACATTAAATTCAGTCTAAAGGTCAAAAAGCAAATTTGCTCTGTTTATGAGTTTGACTCTCTTTCTATGGGGTTAAAACCACATAAGCTTGAAGGGGAACAAAAACCAGACTGTGTATTTTAAAACGAGACACAGTAAATTAAAAAATACAACAAAAAAAAGGAACATTTGGAACAGTTGTAGCAGTTTTAAAGACGCACTAAATGTTATACATTTTTTGATTTACAATGTCCATTTTTCAAATTTACAATCTTGATTTGAACTCATAACTTTCCCCCAAGAATTGTAAACTTGAAAAAAGGAGCATTTATATATATATTTTTTTAAATACGTGTTTTCTAAGGTTAATGTTAAAGTGAAATTATGTTGGCTTGAGTTTCTCTTTTTCTTTAGTGTTCCATCTGGATAACAGCCTTTGTCATCCTGAGGGCCATTTAAGCATCCAATCCAGCACCACCATGCTGGGCTCACTGCCTTGCCAGTTGTCTTGAATCTCCTATCATCTATTAAATGCATGTGGCTGAAGGACAACGTGCTGTTCCTTCATCCACGACTCTGAGGAGGATAAAGAGTGTGGGCAAAATCCAGCCATCAAGTTAAGTGGCTGCAGATAGATGGAGCGCTTGATTAACCCCAACAGGAAACTGCAATTTAATAGGGAGCAGGCAGGGGGACGCGTCTTTAATCCAGGAAAATCAACTTAAACATGTACCTTTTGGATAGGAACCACCTTAACTCTCAGGTGGGGGGCATAGAGTGAACACAAATGACCTAAAATAATTAAATGGAACCCAAAGATGGAGATTTGTTAATAATATGTTTGTGTGGCTTTTGGGTTTCGATCAAATGAGGATTTTTTTTCTCTGTCATATTAAAATGTTTCTAGTTATTTAGAATATTATTACAATTTTTTTGACCTTTTTGTTTGTCTGTTTGACTAATTAATGGTTTCTGCCAACAATTAAATGTTGGATCAGAGGCTTCCAGAGACTTTTTTTTTTAGATCGTGCAGATTTAACAAATAATTCTGTTGCAGCTCAGAAAGGTGCAACAGAAAGGTTAATAAAGAATAAAATAAGACATATTCATAATGCAATTATTAAAATAACTGCTTCTGTTTTTATACCAGGACTGAGAATTGGTCATAAATACTGAAGAGCGTGACTAAAATTAACCTTTCGCTCTAATTTATGAATTGTACAGGTATTCATGAGCAGGATTCATGTTAGGGATCATCAAATCCACTGAGGGACAATATCAAAACATGAACAGCTTCTTCTTTTTTTAAGCCTCACACATCATTTTTCTGTTGTTTCTGTCTGTTCTGGAAAGTCGGTTCTTGTAAAGCACAGGTCGGCGCTCCGGCCATGTCAAAGGCACAGATGCAGAAAATTAACTTTTGTCCAATTTTTTCTCTGCTGGACCTTTTCTCTGCTCTAACTTGAAGCCTTTCAGCATTGTCCCTCTACTCTCAGACAGTTTAACACCACTGCCACCCAACCTGCCAATCATGGCAATGTTCTCTATGAAAAATTCTACAACTGAAGCATTTCTCTGAGAATGATGACCTTCCTTTGGGAAATTTCACACTTGTTGTGTTTGTCAGGAGAACACAGTCTAATTGGGGAGCAGGGTTCATTGGAGGGAAAGCTGGTTTTGTAAATGTTCTGGTGCATTTATGCTAGTCTTAGCTATAAAACAAAAACAAAAGGTAATAAAAGATGGTTTGTGGGCACTTAATGAACCAAATTCCTCTCTTCTATAGAGAGGCAATGACATCAGTTATTTTCAATAAAAACAAGATGCAAATTGAGACAAGAAATTGGATCAAAACCTGCTGACACGAGTGGCACAACAACCAGAAAAGTTCTAATTAACTATGAGAAAACTTAACTTAGGTAGCTACAATATGTGGCGTAAGAAGAATGCAACAATAAAAAAAAACACGGAAATAAGAATAGAAATAAGAAATGTATTCATGTGACGTGAAAGTTGCAGTAAATCCACCTAATTTCAAACTTTCTCAAGGGGAATTCAATTGAAATATGAAATTCCAAAAGCTGTTTGTGTGATTACAGCATTAAAAAGTCAGTGGTTGATGCACAACAATAATAAACGGTTTATAGTGTCATATCTTCATAAAGCTTGCTGCTTCCTGCTGTCTAGAGTTTAAACTGTCCTTCTCATGGGGGTAAAGTTGTGCTGCTCAGACCCCCTGAATTTCAGCTCAACATCTATGAACTCATCTAACGCTCCTAAGCCTACATCCCGTCCACACGCTCACAGAAACTCTGCATCCATCCCCATGCATCACAGAAAACAAGCGACAGGCCTGCAGAAAAATCCAATATGTTGTTCTGTTTGGGAAACTGAGCCAGTGAATTCCCAGGGATAACATTTCTCTGCCCCCCCTGCATATGGATCCTGCAATCTGAGTTTACAAACTGCTTTTAGACAGCTGGGAAATGAAAAGTCACACAGCTTGGAGTGTTACTGAGGGCTGTTCTGCACAACTGAGACACATCACTGCCAAGAAAACCTAGTAAAATGTTACAGACGCATGAAAGCACTAGCACAGCTCAGTCTGGGGCTGAAGTCTTCCTCCACTGATTCAAGCTTAACAGAGCGGTTTCCAAACATTTATCAGAAACAGAGTTATGAAAAATGGCTACATGGGCAATCCTTTCCCACAGTTATGCGGTAACAAAATAATGTTTCAAATCAGAAAAAAAATGCTCATGTCTTTTGTGAAGACAAGCATGCTTTTTAGTCCGACAGGATACCATCTTGTCATAAAATTGCATGTGAGCAAAACCACACCCTTCTGGAAGGAGGCCCTGTGGAAGATCCAGGACACACTAGAGGAACTATCATGTCTTTCAGCTGGCCTAGGAGCAGCTTAGGGCTCCCTGGCAGACCTGGACTCTTTGATTAGACTGCTGCCCCAAAACCTGGATAAGCAGACACATGGATGACATGTTTGCTTTTAACTGCACATATTTAAGTCCCACTCTGATTATCTTTCCATCTATTTTAAGAATGTTCCCAGTTGTCTTTTAATTATGATTATGTCACTTTTAGCCAAAAAAAAAAAACAGTCATTTTCTAAGACATGGTTTCTGCCAAGCGGCAGGACTTTATCAGAAATTTGCCTCTGAGTCGTGGGCGGCAGCAACCCCACCCCACCTTCTCCTTCCTGTTGCTGAGAGCTCTCTGTTTACACACTCTCCTGCTAGCTTATAGCCCCTTATACCTCCATCCTAACATTAGCTGTGCAACAAAAATGGAGAGCAATATTGGCGCTATCCTGCTGTCCAGTTTGGAACCAGATGCCAGCTCAGACGAGGAAGACAGACATACATGGAATGTAGTCGTCTACAAGTGGATGCATCAGAATGAAGCACAGCAGGGAGCTTATGGCCCTCCCATTCTGTTGTCTACACAACCAATAAAATCTTTTTCAAACTGTATTTTTTTCATCTGCTCCTGATTCAAAACAATTTTAATGATTAAATACTCAGAAATGCAATTTTGAGCTTAATTTTCTTTATATATGTCCTCTATCATCAGAAAATGCCACAAGAACATGTTAAAAACACTAAAAACACAATTTTCATCAGAGGATCTTTAAAGGGCTACACCAAGATGCCACCATTTTTTTGGGTTCAATCATCTTGCTATGAAACCCAAAGATTAACAGGTCGCCTCCAGACAGTATGTTTTCTTAACTGTCTACTGGATCTTACCTTACTGACTTTTCTAGAGTTGATCTGCATGCTATAAATCTAAATTCTATCAAACAGATACGTTTCCTCAGTACCGTTGTATCACCCAACCCTGACATGTTGTTGATGGTCTTTCCTGACACTGACACAGAAACGTACCAACAGATCAACACGGACCAGAACATTAAAAGTCACGAGTTCCTATTAAGATCAATGCTTCTTAGAAAACTGTGGTCATCAGCATTGCATATTGATCTGATTTGCAGACTAGTACTGATAGACACATGATCCAGCCAATCATACTGTGCCCTTTTTGATTGGAAGAAGAAAGTCGTTGCTATGGTAGGACAGATGATAAGCTGAACAGCACTGCTTAGCTTGTTAAATCTGAAATGGTAAATGGCGTGTGCTTGTACAGCGCTTTACTACCTTCTTAGAAAGCCCAAAGCGCTTTACAGTCACAGTCCCATTCACCCATGCACACACCGATGGCAGCCCAGCAACGCTGGCACCTACCTATAACCACCAGAGACAATGTGGGTTTCAGTGTCTTGCCCAAGGACACTTCGACACATGGGCGGGCTGGGTGGGAACCAAACCTGTGATCTTCCGATCAGAGGTTAACCTCTCTTCCTCTGCACCACAGCCCCCCCTTAGTTTGAGGGGCGGACATTCTAGTTTTTTTTTAGTAAAATAACTTACAACTGAGGTTCTTATCTACACCAAAATGTTAGAAAAACTGAATTCAAATAAAATTTGAATTAATTACAACTATGTCTATGAAGACTCTCATTCATCCAGGTTGATCCCATCATAGTAGTAGGTTTAGGGGCTGTCATCTGGACAATGTCATCTTGTCAATTAACAAGAATTGACAAAGCCTTTTGGATAAGAGGTGAAACGTCTTCTAACTTTAAAAACTAAGTCCAGATGACAGCCCCTAAACCTACTACTATGATTAATTACAACTATTAAGAATCTGTTTATTACAAAACAAACAAATTTTTTTTTTAAGTTCTGTTGTAGTCTGATAACACAATCCTGATGTCATACCTGCATGAACTAATTTTTCTGTAACCCTCTGAAGCAGGATGTTCTAGTTTTAGTGTAGGAATAAAAACGCAATAAAAGAAAATTATTTTATATGTGAAGCCATATGAATCCCATCTAGTGTGTTTCTTGTTAGTGAGTTGAATTCCTGAAACCTTTAGATGTAAAACCATGAGCTCTGTTTGATCAAAAGTTGGAAAAAATAGAAATTAGTTTAGCCTTTATGTCTTCAGAAAATTCTTAGTTTTTTTTATCTGGGTAACACCTCCTGGTTTAATAGTTGGATATAACTGAGAGTTCTCAGCATTGATTTTAAACAACAGATATTTCGTCTCAACTTCGGACCCCTCCCCAAAATTAATGAAGCAGTTACAGCTGTGAGTGGAGTTTTTGGCTGTGGAGTCAAACCTACAATCTCCCCATCTCCGAGCAGACGCTGCACCACTCAGCCACTATGCTTGAAACCTTGAATAATTACGGAAGAGCAGAACTTTCAACTGCCTGTGGGGTAGGGCTGGCAACTTTTAAAAATCTACAATACCTAATTGGTATTGGCAACGTGTCGTTTTTTGTCATTTCATTTTTAATAATGCGCATCCAGGCGGTGGTGTTCACATCGGACCAGCGCCAGACATGCAGGTAGCAACAGGGAGAAGGTTCTTCCTTTATGTATTTACCGTTTATTAGCGTTCGCCCACCATCTACAATAGAAGGGGGCTTGGTACAAAGTCAAAGATGTGCAAACCCCTCAAATCTGTTCATATAAATGTCGTCTTGTCTTCTAGGAACAGATTGATATGGCCATTATTAATGTCTCCTTTAGGATCATGTTTTCAGCGGTTGGTACTTCTGGGTTTTGAAGCGGACGCCACCCACACATCACTACCAAATCAGAGTTCCCGATTGGTCACAGTGCTGCGTTGCTGCAGTTCAGCATGAAAATGTTCAACCGGTTGAACTGTCACCGCAAGATCAATGAACGCCCGGATTCGCATAATGCACAGAACTGCTTATGCTTGGCGTATGGTGCGTTTACAGAAATTGATCCCACAATCTGCTGGGTAAGGCCAATGTGAATTTGAAAGTTTGTGAGGAAAGGTTCCCATGAGGATGTAAAAAAAAAAAAAACATCTTTAAAAGGCACCAACTCATTAATACATCAATCTCCTCACACTGTGGTTCCTGCGGCTCTGCCTTACGTTAATTTCCCGTCCTGTCCCGTCATCACTGCCATTCAATCCCACATTCCTGTGCTGAAAGTCTTCAGAGTGGCAGGAGGACATTTGGGTTTGCAGCCCTATTATTGTATTTTGAAGCCACATTTTTTTTTTTAGAGAAAGCCGTTGTTTGGTTTGCTGTTAAAATGATGTTCTGCCCTGTTGTCAGAGCTGCAGGGAAGAAAAGAAGCAGATTGCTCCAAGCATTATTTGCATGATTGTTTGGGGTTGTGCTGCAGTAATCAGAGCATTCACTTGAATGAAGTTCATAAATAACAAATGAGGAATTAATTTTTTGGCCTGCAGAGACCTCATAATAAGCTTAGTCAAGTCCTTTAAGAGTTCACTTCCCAGCATTATTCACTGTTGGGATGCACACATGAAGAGAAAAGTAGGAGGACAAATGAGCAGACTAGTGGCTCATATTTTATGGCTGTCTCATAGCAAAACATACTGCATGTGCGTGACACAGTCAAGAAACATTATTAAAAATGCAATGCTGTGTTTGCTGCTTCTGACTTGATTAAGGCATCATTTGCTTGAACACTTTCATCAGTTTTCTGGATCCTTTCTTAGACTTAAAGACCCACTCAGATGAAAAATGCATTTGTGGTGTTTTTAACCTGTTCTTGTGCCATTTTTCTGATGATGGAGGACCTATATTAAGAAAATTAAGTTTAAAACTCTATTTAAGAGTTTTTTTTTCTTTTCAAGTCATGGTAAATCACGAGCAGATGAAGAAAATGCAGTTGGAAAAAGATTGTAAGTGTGACCTACAACCTAGCCACAAACTCCCTGCTCTGCTCCATTCTGATGTATCCACTTGCAGACAAATAGATCCATGTATGTCTGAGCAGGCATCTGGCTCAAAACTGTGCGGTGGATAGCTCCAATATTGCTCGCCATTTTTGTTGCATTGGTAATTTTAGGTTAGGGGTGTGAGGGGCTGTAAGCTAGTGGCATTGTGTTAACAGATAGGAAAGGGGCGGGCTTACTGCGCAACAAACAGTCCCGCCCACAACTCAAAGGCAAATTTCTAATGAACTACATCCACAGAAACTACATCCTAGAAAATGATAGTCTTTTTATTTTAGCAAAATCCTAACTAAAAGACCACTGGAAACGCATTTAAAGTAGATCAAAAGATTGATTGGGGTGGGACTTTAAGGTTGGTAATTACAATAGACCCGGTTACTATAGTTTACTAAAGCCACTGTCTGTGGTCATTCCACTTCCATCATAGCGGTTAATGATGTGTTGTGTGTTTTGGAAGACACCACGTTTAAAGTTTTGTTTGTTGCCATATGCCTGCAGCGCTTCTGTGGAAAAATCTTGCAGTGGATCATGAAGCTTTACACCGGGACAGATTGTGTCTTGTCATCATGTTTTGTCTTCACAAGAACTTGTATTAAGATTAGTAAGTGCACCTTTCCACCTGGTTTCCACTCTTTTTAGAAGCCTTTAGAAATGAGGTCCCAAATCTCTTGTTAGCTTCCGTTTCTCACTTCTTTCCAAACTCCTGTAGACCTCCAAATCAGCTAATCTGCAGCTCAGTGAAGCAGTAGCTGGGAATGAGCGCTCACTGGTCTCCGCTAAAGAGTGGGTAATGGGGCCATGTCACTGGACAGGCTGCAGCGGGCCTCCAAAAAACAGTTAATTAACTTTCCATAGTGTGTGAGAGGACAGCAGTGTGTGTGTGCCTTGCAAACAGGCATGCATGCAGCGTGAACATGTGAGGACAAATTTACAGCAGGGTGGCCGGGCTCTGCAGCAGGGTCCATTCATGACATCAGCGCAGACCAAAGCACCCTCCACTTTATACTACTTATGCTTAGTCCAACCCATCTGCATGCCATCTATCGAGTCATTTGTCTCTTTAGTAAAATCTGATGGCAGTTTTTAACAGTTTTTTCCCCGCTAAAACAGATTTTATCCCACATTAAGGCTGTCACTAGCGATTATTTCAGTAGTCGATTAGTCAACAATTATTTTTTCAATTAGTCAATCAGTCAATGATTATTGTTTACATAAAGTGAGGGGCAATTTTGTTTTTTACAAAATGTAATAATGCTGGTACTCGGTCCATGGAGGTTTGCGTCATGTATGGTACTGCTAATGATGGATGTTAGTTTCTCTACAGCTCGCGCTGCATTGTGGGAGATCTGTTTATTGTTTTTCATGAGGGGTTGAAAAAAAGTTAGCTAAGAGTGTCACAAATTTACATAAACGTGTGAAATTCTTGACTGTAGGGCACATCTGTCAAAAGAACTGGCGCAAGACTTGAATTAATGTTCAATAGCGCACAAATTCATTATTTAAACCTGTTTAAAAGAGGTGTGAAATCTTTCTCTCCTGCCTGGAGCTGAGAACACAACTGAAGGATAGAAGATTCTAATTCAGCAGTTGGTAAGTGCTATTGACTGTGGGAGGGGCGGAGTCACTGATTACAGCCCCAATACATGTTGAGAAAAGTAAACAAATTTGTTTGACACAGATTTTTTCAGAATAAAAATAAACTATCAGTTGCATCAGTCATAGCCTTTACAAAAAATATTTTTTGTTAATCCAAAACTTTGAAAATACCTTAGACATTCCCTGTTTAATCTGTTGCCTTCAGGCTCTATTAAATTCAATTAATTTTTATTTATATAGCCCAAATTCACAACAACAGCTGTTTCAATGGGCGTCGTACCGGTAATTGTAAGGCAAACATACAATCAAAAAGGATCATATATGCATAGAATTCAATAGGATAATACTAAAACATTAACCAAACAGACTAACTAAACTGGGCATCCCTGCCCTTAGAGCCCTCTTTGTGGAAAGGAAAAACTCCTAAATAAATACGGAATCCGGAAAAAAACGAAGAAACCTCGGGGGTGCCCACTCCCCCCAGGAGGAAGGAAGGACAGTACATGAATCGCACTGCACCAAACAGAGGCATGAAGAACTAAATGATAAGTAATGATGAAGAATAGAGAAGAGGAGAGTAGAAGTAGATGAGAAAAGAGGACAGAATACGGTTGCCCAGAAGGGTCACAACACAACACTTTAGATTTCACAACACAACACAAAATAACATACTACAATTCATCACAACACAACACGATAACTCACATCACAACACAATAACTCACAACACAATAACTCACAACACTTTAACTCATAACGGAAGAGTCTGCAAAGGAAGTGCTTTTATTCTGAAATTTCCACTGGGCTAAAACATCGGTAATCACGTCTGTCAAAATAACAGTAGTATGTTATTTTGTGTTGTGAAATCTAAAGTGTTGTGTTGTGACCCTTCTGGGCCACAATAGAACCCCAGGACACCATAGTTTCCCCAGCTTCCAACACTCTAGCAGCCTAGTAACAACTTTATTGTTATTGTTAAGTTTAATTTAAACAAATTAACAGTAAGGTAAATATTCTCAGGTCAAACAAAGTAAGAACATAAAACTCCAGAACAGTTTTTATCCCACTGCAATAAACATTTTAAACCTGACTAGGAAACATTAAGATTAAATCTGGACTTCTTCCTAAGACTGCTTAAACTGTGCAACCATGGAGGCTTGCTTAAAATTAACAGCAATGTGCTCGTGTTGTGTTTTCTTTTATATGTCATATTATTTTCAGGTTTTACATTTTTAACACTTATTAATTGCGCATTCTGTTCTTTTAAAATTACAATTCCACTTTTATCTCATAGCAATCTAATTTTAATTTTCAGTTTTAGTGATTGAGTGATTTTTATTTATTATTTATTTATCACTTTTCGTTATTTATTTCAATGCATGACAGTTGCATGGACGAGGAAGCACTTTCTAAAATGTAATTGTTCTAGTGACAATAACAAATACATAAATATCTATCTCTTCTGTCTATTTTCTGTCTATTTTCAAGCCCTTAAAAAAATCTGTTCACTTGACAAACCACAGATGACAGAAAAAATCTGCCATCTAAATGGTGACAATAGTATTTGGAGCAAAATGTGTTAAAAGAAATAAACAAAATCAGCAAGGACTGGACTTGTAATGCCTTGTCTTTGCTTGTTTCGTATTTTGCCGTTAAACGGTGATGAAATGCAACCTGCAGCGTAGGATTTTAATAAAAAGCTCTAAAAAGACTTGATCCTCAAAATTCTACCAGTCTTAACAGAAAACAGTCATGATTGATAAAGGATAATCCTGAGGATCTAGTGGCTGTTCCAGCATAAAAGATCTCTAGTGGGGTTCCAGAAACAAAAACATAAACTCCAGTTCCATTACTGATCAAAGGGTGACACAGTTGACAGGTTGTCTGGAAAAATACTGGAAAAACCAATGCCCATACTGTTGTCCAAGTGTAAAAAGCAGTCCAGCCAAATTCCCAAAGCCAGTAGAACAGACAGCCAATGGGTTAAGAGGTTGTCTTACAGGGTATATGAAAGACTCTTGTTTAGATGAACACACACCAATGCTCATTTACCAAAATGTCATGGTCTGTTGTCTCCACTAGTGTGCAGTGGCTTCTCTGTACCGTGATATATATTTTTTCTTTTATACAACATCCCCACCTGAGAAACGGTTTCTAAATCCTCAGATAAGCAAATGAGCAGAACATATAGGGCCGTTCCACTGCATCTCCAAAACTAAATTCAGCAACAACACATAGATAAAGAAGCTCAAAAGCTGGATTAGTGGGTTGAGGCCAATAACATGCTTATAAATAATAAAATCAGCAGAGCTTTGCACATGCTTCTCGGAAACCTACCACATCTGCCTCCTCCAGCACTTGGAGGTAAATCTGTCCTGGAGGTGGAAACTATCAAATACCTAGGTCATCACTTGGACTCTGATTTTGTGACACATTTTCTGAGAACCCCCACTATTAAAGAAGACATGCTTGACTTCTGTACTTCTTCAGCCTAGATTACTCAGACTGTTGTTCAATTTTCAGCGAAGGTTTTAGGCCAACAAGGTTTCAACAGCCAAAGGTAACGTCTGACTGAGAATTCTCTTTCAACTTGGTATCAAGGCTGAAACAGCAAACTCCATGGAAGATCAAACGTCTGACAACAGCTTCAGGAGGGATGAGTGGCTTCATGAGTGGAAAAATATTTTATCATACCCAAAAGATGCAGACTTCCAATTGCGATAACACCTTTTACGTGGAGGGGCAGCAAGGATTAGAGGGATTTCAGAGGCTTGAGCAGGTGATGAGGTGAGTTCCCTGCAACAGAAAGAGAGACAGGCCCATTAGAGGGAGGAAAAGGTACACTTTGTGAGAAAAATGTCTTCATCCATAATGAGTCACCAAATGCTATGATCCTGCATCGTTGCCCTTTAAAAAAAAGAGACTTTATGTTAATCCAATACTTAAAAAAAAAACCTTAGAAATTTGAAAACCTTTAAAGAAGGAAATAATTCACTTGACAAACCACAGAAGACAAATTACCTCAGAGATATTAACTTAAATATTTTCTGATTTTCAAAAAGAATAATGAATGAAAAATCAAACCAACCATAACAAAATTCCAAAACAAATGAATAAACATAAAAAATCCAATGAGTGTTTTTTCCTCTCTAATCAACAAGCATCTTTTGTTAACCAAAATCTCCATCCTCTTCGTTCCTTATACCTACTCGTATCAAATTTGATACACACATTTCCGAGACCCCTACCTCATTTGTGTGATCAAAAGTTTTCTAAAAACCCATTGTATATAATTTGGTACATGTTTTCCGCCATGTAGTTCATCATCATTCCACTAGGGGCAATGGCTGCCAATATTTTTACATCTTAATCCAAGTCAAGTTTCAAGTTTTTTTATTGCCGTTTGCACATGCGGTACATCGGAATTTGTCTTTGGCATCTCTCATGTCAGGGTAGGTTAAAAAAGGACAAAAGAAAAATTTGAAGAAGAAATAATAAATAAAATAAAATAAATAGAATAAAGTTAAAAGACAAAATTAGACAACAAATTTACATGGTGTATAAAAAAATATAAATATCAGTAAAATATGATAATGAATATTGCAGAGACCCAATATGTACAGAAGCATTATTGCACATAGAATTATTGCACATATTATTGTTTATTGCACTTAGTAATTTAGTCCAGTCTTCCCTCTCTGATGTCCTTTGCCAGCATTCTGATTGCTGTTGGGAAGAAGCTGTCGTGGAAGCGTGTGGTGTGTGCGTGGATGCCTTCAGGCCTGCGACGCCTGAGGTTGTGGCCTGAGTCCACACATTGGATCAGTCCATGAGCAGGGTGGTGTCTGTCTCTGATTATCTTAGTCACTCTCCTCCTGCAAGATTGTTGTGAGTTAAAACTTCCCAACATATTATGACTGATACTTTCTAAATCTCATCCAAGAAATTGTATTTCTACGTTTTTTGTGGATTTCGTCAAAGGGTTTAAAAAAACATCTTAAATCCTCCAAATTTTCTGTTAATTATTTGATGTAGTGGGCTTTACTGAGTTAATTCATTCAATCATCTTCTTCCACTTTATCCCTTTCGGGGTCACGGGGCTGCTGGCACCTATTCTTTAGAGACCCCAACTTATGGGTGACGGCAGGGGACACCCTGGACAGGTCGCCAGTCTGTTGCAGGGTCTTTACAGAGTTAAAACTCAAATTCCATCTTTAGCTGTGCTGTCAAAGATCTCCTAAACATTAAAACAGCATCTTCATGTTGGTTGCAGTAAAGTTCGTGTTTTGTTTTTCGTTCTGTTTGTCTATTTTATGTGTTTAGTCCATCTTTGGCTTTTATGTTCAAAAAAGGAAGCTAGGTGTCACAACCCTTGCCAATTTGGCCAATCAGCAAACTCAACGCACCCTTTCACTCTGTTCACTCATTTAATAAGAATGGCAAACACACCTTTGCCTCTGCTTATTCAGTGCAATAAAGAAGCACTCCATCTCAACAGTGGAACATGAGCAACCACTGTTATAGACTCAAAAAGCTCAAATTTAAGTTAGAAAACATTTGTTAAGTCATATTGAATACATTTTAGTTTAGACATATGTAAATGGTGAATTCAAGATTTAGTTTTTTTCTTTTAGAGGTTTAAATATTTTTAAATGAATTGTTTTCTTTTTTCAAGGTTATCAACCTAAGAAGCCTAATTCACCATTATGAAATAAACACAGACAATGGATGAGTTGATTTCACATACCTTAAGAAATCAGGCCTTTCAAGTTGGCCCAGAGCCGGAGAAAGCACAGAACTTGACTTTGGTATTTGGGTCCTCAATTAACTAAATAGTTTTTCTGGCCTTCCCCTCCCTTTACAAAACAGCCATGAACATTTCCACACTAAACAATCACTAATCAATTTGGATTCTGAAAATGAATCCTTATCAACAATCGAAATGGTAAATGGAGTTAAGTCAAATATTGTTTTATTTGAGTAAAGACAGAGTCAAATTTGAATATCTATTGCGTCCATCCACCTTTCAGTCGACCCAAACAAAAGAACCCAGTAAAAAGCACATATTTTATCTTTTATAAATATCATTGATTTATTGCCCCCTCCTTCCTGCCACACACTGTATTCTGTACATCAAAATTACCCTTGAAGCAGCCAGTCCTGTATGGGCAGTCTGGCACAAACTCTCTAAATAACTCCATTCTTTAGAGACCCCAACTTTTAATCCCCTGATTTACACAAAGCGAGTGAAGTCCAGCTACAGCTTATTTGCAAAGACATTCTTTATAGCCCAGTTCAATTTAGTTAAATGTTTCCATAACAAATGCAAACACTCACAGAGACTGTCTCCATCTGACAAAACAGTAATATCTTCAACATAAGCCCCCATGAGAGAGAGCTGGTGGGACAACCAGCGAAGTATAAAACCTGACGGTTTATGGTGTCATTCTTTCAGAAAAGCCTGAATGGTGACTGAATGCCAAAGTCCACAAACAGGAAACCCCTTTAAATCTTTCTGAATCACAAAAACAGCTCAATCCCCCACCCAAAAAGGGAAAAAGAAAGGCCTCGCGCCTGGATGGATTGTTAACATGACCTCCATGCCTTTCTGTTCAAGAATAGAGCCTGTCTTGATAGATATTCCTAAGAGGTACAACCTGGAAATCACAACTTTCAGAAATAAACCTCAAGAATGTCTGTGAAGGTCAATCATGAACACTCACGTCCTTATATTCTACATGGAACTATATTTGTCCAGATCTCCAAAAATAAGCTTTGCCTGAAGGTTGTTTTTTTTGTCAAAACATTTTGGTTTACACTGTAAATATGCAGCTATTACTTTTTCAGCCTTGCCATCAGTTCATCTCCCGCCTTCTTGCTTTATTTCACACCTCTCTCCCACCAAAGAAATAAGCCTAAAATCTCATAAATAAAAAAGGCTTTTCCTTTTAGATCCCTCTGGAAAAACAAGAATACTAATAAAAATTAAAGTTCAAAAAGTTCTTAAGCTTGTTGAAAAACATTGAAGGCAAAAATAAATTCCATAAAGAAAAAAAGCAATTACTCCACAGTTCTTCAGCAGAGCCAAACCTCTTTTTAGGTGGCAGGGGAAGGACTGTGCAATGATGGGAGAGGAGCATCAAAGAGCTCAAGCAGCCCCTCTAGCAAGCCATCACCAGAAATGCTGTAAAGGTCCACCTGGAGCCCTTCCAGCCTTTGAGATGACACTGCAGTCATCTGTCCCACAGCAGCAGTCAGCTTCTATCCAGAGATGGAAGCATCAAACACATCTGTCAGCATCACTCAGCTGAGGAAGCCCCTCCAGCAGCTGGTTCACAGTGTCACTGTTGCAGTTCTCCATTCTGATGAGAGAGCTGTAAAGTCCACCACATGTTGTTGTATAACAGCTGAGTTAAAGGTGACAGCTCCATGCTGTCGAATAATCCTCCAACTTCCTTAACCCCCCATTTTTCTCTTCTTTATCCCCTTTCTATTGTACCCCTGTCCCCCGTCTCTAACATCTCACTCTCTTCTTCTTTTCCATCCGGTCCAACAAAAAAAAGGATATACTATGATGAAGAGAAAGTTCTTGTCTTCTGAATGTTAAGGTTTATTCTCTTATGTGCCAACTAAACAAAGGCGGGCAGGTCACCCTATATATCAGGAACATTTAGACCCTCAGCAGCTGCATAGCCTTTTGGGTGTGCAGCCCAAAAGTAATGGTAAAACCACAATACAAACATAATCAATATAAATAAAGTTAAGCCTCAAATTCAAAAGGGGTTTATACAAATATACATCTCGTGTCAGAAGATTCATATCCCCCTATTATAACAGTAAGATCTGTCCAACTCAAGAGACCTTCAGCTCTCATCGGTTTGCTCAGCTGTTGGACAGGACAAGTTAAAAAAAAACTGAAGTAAAGTTTTTATCTTCCTAACAGTAGAAGACTTTTTAAAATTCACGTTCTATTTAAAGTCATTTATTCCTTGATGAAAAGTGAAGTACTGTATAAACTAAAGAAACAAAATTGGGAGCAAACCATTTTAAAGACACTGCAAAATTAGCCTTGATGCATCTCTCATCTTACCTTAATTGCGACCATCTGAAGAAACGTCATAATTTTAAGGAGCTTCTGTGAGCATTTAGAACCCATCAAACCACAGAAATAGCTCTGCATTAAGTATGGCTAGAGAAACATGTGCCTGTACTTACTCTTTTGGACATATAGTGCTTGTCATGGTTTGGGTTTCTTTTGTATTCGTTTTTCCTTTACATCTTGTTCTGTCATGTTTGAGTTCTGTTTCCAGTTTTATTTTGAAAGGTTTCCTGTTTTGTCATGTTTTTGAGTTTTACTTCCTTTGTCCCAATCTGTCCTGATCATGTTCACCTGTGTCTTGTCTGCCCTGTCTGTATATAAGTCTTGTCTCTGCTTTCCTCTTGTGCTGGTCCATTAACGTCATTAATGTCTCTTCCATGTACGTCTTCTGCCCTGTTTATCATGGTTTGCCCACAGTGAGTTTTGGTTTTTGTTTCCCTGCTTAGCAGCGCTTTTTGTTAAGTTAATAAATCCCTTGGCCAGGGACTGTGTGCTCCCGTCTCTGCATTTTGCGCCCTTCATGCTCCCCAGCCCTCCCCACCTGACATTGCTTCTTTTGACATGACTGATCAACACATTTTATTGCAGAGATTGGGAGATACTATTGGTCTTTTTAGAACTGCTTCAAGATGGTTTAAGTTATGTTTTTTTAATTGATTATACATTTTTTTTATTCAAATGATGAGTCTTCAGGGTCTGTACTTGGCCCAGCCCTGTTTAGCTTTTGCATTATTCCACTGGGTAGCCTTATTTGACAGCACAACATACATTTTCGCTGATGATGCTCAGCTATTCTTGTCTATTAGACCAGGAGACGTCTCCCAGATTCCAAGACTTCAGCTCTTTTTCTCCTTTATACATGGTTTTGGTACAGTTTACCTCATTACTGTAATTCAAAGGTCTGCAGGAATTACCAGTGTGTGCAGTGGTGGGCATCATTTTTTATTTTATGCTTTTTATTTTTCCAAGAAAATTTGTTTGAGTCTCTACTTTGTGTTGTTAGAAAACTTCAGGATCTTTATGTGATCCCTCTTCCTTCACTCATTACTGGGTCTTCTGACCCTAAGATTTTGATTTTTAAGTGTCTGTTTAAAGTTCAGTGACTTCCTTTCATTCTGTGTTGAAGGTTCTGGTTCTTCTGAAATGTCATTTGGGGGGTATCTGCTTAAACATTAGATTCTTGGGGTCTTTTGATTTATGTCCAAAAGTTCTTCTCACATCCTCGATCTTCCTCCTTGCTGCTATCTGGTGTTCTGACCCAACAGCTACCATCTTTGATACCATTTGAGCACATTTATTTGATTGGAACAATATTCTGATGTGATTTCCTGATAGCCCATATGATGGATTAGCAAAAGTCTCCCCCCTTTGACATTATTTCACTTGAGTGGGTAGAAAACACAGACAGGACCTGGAACATCTAAAAGCTGTCAGCATGACCTCCCTGAATGATGGTGCCTGCAGTGATCGTGATTTGTTTCCATCTTTTCCGCAGGTCTCAGAGTTCCTAAGCAGACTGCTTTGTTGGAAATGACTCCTTTAACAGGAGCTTTAAAAACCTCTCACCATCATTAGTGGAGTTTTTAGCAGTAGCTAACTTTGCCCACCCCCCCTAAAGCTCATCAAAACAAGCATCTGTCACATTTCGCCACATAAAAACTTCTTCCAGTTTGTTGTAAAGCTTGCGGGTGCTGGCCCAAATTCTGGTCGTCATCTCTGATTATGCAGATCTGCCTGTTGGTTATGAAACCGAGGTTTAAGCTGCTTTGCTTTACGTAATGTTGCAATCTTTTTCCATCTGTCCCTCGACAAAATAACTACACAAAGACCCCAAATGGAACATGATGAGAATGTATGCTCATGAGATTACCCAACAAGTACAGATATCATCAGAACTCGCTCTGCAGCTAGACCAATGCAGAGATTTGTCTTGGCTTTGGACAGCAGGTTTATTTTACTTGAAGACCCTCTCTGAAAATTATCATGTTTTATTGGTGTCTCTCACATGTTCTTGCAGCTTTTTTCTGAAGATGGAGGACCATATTTTACGGAAATTAGGCTTAAAATTGAATTTCAGAGTATTTCTTCATTCAAATAAGTTTGAATCAGACACACTCAATTTGAAAAGACCTTATTTGTGACGTAGAAAATACGCTGGGTGGGCCTAAAGCTCTCTGCTCTGCTCCATTCTGAGGCATCCACTTGTAGATGAATAGATCCATGTAGGGTAAGGGTTAGCGTCTTTTTTTTTCTTTCTTCTGAGCTGGCATCTGGCTCTAACCTGTACGGCTGGATAGCTTCAATATTGTTCAGAATTTTTGATTGGAGGTTTAAGGGCTGTGAGCTAGCGGCAGAGTGTGTAAACAGAGACCTCTCAGCAAAGGTGAGGTGTCGCCCTGCTGCCGAGGTAGAAACTATGTGATAGAAAACGACACGGGTTTTTTGATTTTGGCTAAAAACGGCATAATCCTGATTAAAAGACCACTGGGAACACTTTAGAAATAAATCAAAATATGATTGGAGTGGGTCTTTAACCCTTGTACTATCTTAGATGACCCCACCCTTACATTGACGTGTTCTCCCTACCATGACAAAGGTGGATAAAGGTGGAAAGATTTCATGTAATCCATGGACACCAGTGAAGATCACAAATCTTTGAAGGAAAAAGGTTTAGCGCACTGTCTAGTGGGTCTAGATGACCCAACTCCCTATGGTAAAGTGCCTAGGATAGCACAAGGGTTACGTGTTAGCTTCCCAATGAAGTGGAACCCTGTAAAAAACTGTTCCAACTAATAACCATAACTAGAACCTAACCAGCTCCTAACTATCTGGTTTACTTTCAACCTTATGATGAACCTTTGGAGAAATTTCTATAAGGCTTTTGAATTCATGGACATTTATCTCTACATTCTAAATGGTTCTGCCAGCCCTCCTCCAACCCATTCTGCACTATGTTGTGTTCTATACTATGTTGTGGACTGGCCTCAACCACCATCAGCGTCTAGGCTCCGGGGTTTATCCATCTATGGTCCATGCATATCCCACCAGGATAAAGATGTCATCTGCCCAGAGCCTAACCGCCAAAAGAGTTTGGACTATATCAGGCACATTACTGTGTCACAAATAAATCTTTATTATTTGCATTCTTAAGATCTCTCCTTATTGAAATGAATAAAGTGGTTTCATCAGTCGTTTCAAATGTTTCTAAAGAGTTTAAACTTTTTCTTATCTTCTACTAAACGTTTTTTATGTTTACCATGAGGCTCTACTCACTCAAGTCTGCATGGCTATGAACCTCTTTCCGCTGCAGAGCATAACAAGGCGAGTGTTTTGGTAAATTAGTCATTTTCTCAGACAAAGCTGCTTCGCTGCAGCACAGAGGCTTCAAATGTTGCTTCAGTAGGATAGAAAAGTAAGAAGCAAATACTGCAGTCACAATATAACGCCAGGTGTGCCATGTGAGAAATATGCTTCAAATGAAACCTTAATAAGCACACGTTATAAAAGGATTTGACAGTGTTGTAAAAATTAATTAGCTCCTAAAGTTTTCTAATGGAAACAATAAATTGATACTTCCAAGCAGTGAAGAAAGGAGACTAAAGGTTTCTCTCTTTGATGCTTAAGAGTTCAAACATGAATGTAAGAGTTCGGTATCCAGATTCTGTTTTGAGCAATTTTTTACATTTGAATCGAGAAAATATCTAATTAAGATTTATTTATTTCAGCAGCACACTCAGACTTCCCTCCGGCACTTGAAAGCACATTAAACGTGAAGAGTTTTATCTTTAAAAAGCTGGTGTGACGCTTCAAACCTTCATCTCTTCAGAAAACCTAATGAATACACCAGCAATTCTTAGATGTAAGTTGAAAAGATGATCAGAATTAATTTTTGTTTTTATGTCCTCAAGGGCATTTTCAATCTTCAACACCTACTGCTGACAGCAGTTTCACTTCACTTGATCTTCTGTTCTTGTGTCAGAACCAGCTTCACAAAAAAAAAGTTTTTAAAAAATCCCCATTTGCACAGAAGAGCTGCTGCCTGCAGACCCACACAAAGACAGACTGTTCATCACACACTCTCTGTGTGCACAAAGTGGTTTCATATCAAATGTTCTGCCCTCAGATTTACCTTAAAAACGCAGAAACGTTTGGATCCCTGCCCCTCGTCTTTTTTACAAGACAAGCAGGATTATAATTCCACTAGGATTATGAATATACCAAAATGGATTTGATGATAATTTCACAAAGTTGTGCTATAAATGTTTACAGATCTCTGTAAATGTCTCTGCAAAAGATGTCAGGATAAGGTTTTCCTCTGTCCGTGAGGAGGAAGAGGCTGGACTTAATTTTGGATAGAAGAAGGTTGCCCAACATAACAAGCTGCAGCATGCATTCAGCTCCGTGCACGCATGAAGCAGCAGGGTCTTCTTCATTCAGGTGTAGCAACAGAAACACACAGTGACTCTGCAACGACTTGAAGACCAGTCAGTCTTTGTGTCGTAGAGGGATGAAAATGTATTTCAAGTTATGGTCAGTGATCCAGAAACAGAACAAAGGGCAAAAAAAACTGATTTCTCTTTCTTTAGGCCTGAATAAAAAAGTATTTCATTCATCAACATCCAGCAGCCCTTTTTAAAAACAGTAACTCATCTTCAACAGAAAAAAACAGATAACTGCTTTTCATTTCTAATTCTGTACAAAGAAAAGCTTAATTTTACTATTTACTTATTTTATGCTGACTCATAAAGAGTCAATATCCTTTCAAAACATGTTATTCATAAATTGCCAGGTCACCACAGATGTTCTGAAGGGCTGCTACATTAAAACCAAATTAAATCAAATTTTTAAATCCAAGTCAGTTCAAACATTCTAGATCAGCCCAGATAAGTAAATCCAGTTTGACTTAAATGTTTTACAATAATATTGAGTACATTGTAGAATTTTGGATCTCCCTATTGAGAGAGATGGGGAGGGAGAGGATGAAGGAGAGCATTTCCTCCTAATCTTCCTCTAAATGGAAGACAAAATGGAGAACCAGACTCCATAAAGGTGACTATCTGTCAAGGCCAGTTGGGGTCTAAGAGGACAGGAAAGAGACAAATACAAGGAAACACTGGAACATGTGTTGAAATGAATAAGGTAGGTTAAAATTGCAGTAATGGGAGAAGGCATAGGAACAAACACAATATCCCTGGAAAATCCACTAGCAGAAAAAGGTTGATCATTGCAAAAGTAAGAACAGGAAGCAGACGAGCATCAAATATAATCCATTAGCCCAGGGGTCCCCAAATCAAGGCCTCGAGGGCTACTGTCCTGCTGGTTTTCCAGAAAACCTGCCTTATTTGCTGCTGATTACCTGGATCAGGTGTGTTCAGCCAAGAAGGAGCTTCAATGGCAGGTTGGTTGGAAAACATGTAGGACGCCGGCCCTCAAGGACTGGAATTGGGGACCTCTGCATTAGCCACTTCAAAAGGGAGAGTGCAAAACTTCATAGCTGATGTTAAACAACTATCTCCTCTCATGTCCTCCCTCCAACTAGTGAAACCACTGTCTTTAGTGGGCCCGGCCGTCTGTGGCATTGTGGCTTCAGATGGTTCAGCAAATGGAATCAGAGGTAGACCTCAGTTTCCAAAAAGATTCACTAAAAATATTTGGTTTTCAGTAAAGCTTCAAATCAAGGAGGGGCTGATACGCTTTTGATCTGCAGATGTATCTGCTTGTGTTATATCACTACATAATAATCCTTCATTTTGTATGAAAAACCACTAGGGACAAATCTGCTGTCTACATGTCTTCTCACTGTGAGTGGTGAACATTGATGCCTTCAGGCGCTCACGATATAGAAATATTCCTCTTATTACTTTTAGAGGTTCGAGAAAGTGACACAACAGGAGAAAAGGTGCGCTAATGAATGTCACATTAAAAGAAAAGGACTATAAAAAGAGATGACAGATCAGAAACCATCATAGCTGTTTTCCAAAGATGTCAGCATTAGACATGACAGCAACAGCCAGTCGGCGCGCCTGCAGCAGCTTCACAGGCAGCGATGTGCAGGACATCAATTGTGTTGGATCTATTTTAGGAAGATTTTTTTAAATAAATAAATACCCAAAGACGTCACAGGTTTTAGATGATCAGTTTGGTTGTTGAGGCTTTTGCGTGCATCCAAAAGCAGAGGTTTCATTTTGATTTTGAGTAAAAGGACTAAAAAGAGAACCGTTTCTGTCAGTTAAAGAGGCAGTCCAGTTTTGTTGCTCTCCTCGCAATCCTGGACACCTTTAGAGGGAAACTGGATAAATTTATATGTAATAAAAACAATGTTACATATAAATTTATATGTAATAACAAAAGAACAACTAAAAAACAATGTGGCAGTGGTTAGCGCTTTTGCCTCACAGCAAAAAGGCCCTTAGTTCAAGTCCCGGCTGGGGGACCTGAACCAGAACATCAATGGGGGACCTTTCTGTGTGGAGTTTGCATGTTCTCCCCGTGCATGCATGGGTTTTCTCCGGGGACTCCAGCTTCCTCCCACTGTCCAAAAAACATGCTTAATAGGTTAATTGGTTATTCTAAATTGTCCATAGGTGTGAGCATGATGTGCATGGGTGTGTGATTTGTGGTCCTGCGACAGACTGGCGACCTGTCCTGGGTGTTAACCGGCCTTCACCCGCAAGTGGCTGGGATAGGCTCTGACAGCCTCGTGTCACGGAAAGGGGAAAATAAGCAGATTAGAGAATGAATGAATGAATGAATGAATGAATGAATGAAAAAAACAATGTTGTAACATGTAACTGCATGATCTTGTTCATTTTATTGCGTATCACACACTTTCAGATGTATAGCTTGAGGCCTCTCAGACCATTGATTGCCACATGATAGATGGGATTATAACATATTTATGATGAAGAATGTCTTTGTTCATTCCCGTTCTATCATATGAATTATTAACTTGCAAAGCGGTGGCAAAAAAAAAACACAACAGTACACAAATGGGCTGTCAAGTCTGTTTATATGAATTGCTTCTCCTGACATTTTACTTTGCTGTTTTTTTGCCGTCATATGTCTTCAATGCTGCCATGGAAAAATCTTGCAACTTGCAAATGTGTGAACATGGGTTTTTGGTATTTTTTGAAAAGTATCAACATTTTTCTAGTGTTTTGCATTCTAATTTGGGTCTGCTTTACACAAATTTATTAACAAAATCTTTAGGTTTTATTAAATAGCCACACCCTTGCTGATTTTGTAGGTTTGCCCTCCAAAAAAGAAATTGACAGTCTTTCATCTTAATGGTAGGTTCATTAGAACAGTTGGAGTCACAGAGAAAATGAAGAAATCCACTTAAAGAATTATATACATTTATTTACATTTTGAATGAGGGAAATAGGTATTTAATCCCCTAGTAACCATTAAAAATTGTGTTTCATACAGACCAGTTAGACTTTCCAAATCAACTGTCACATGAATTGAAGACAGCTGTTTGCTTTCAGTTGATTTAAGGGAGAGGATCGTAGACCTGCATAAGACCGGAATGGACTAAAAAACTATCAGCAAGAAGCTTAAGAGGTTAAGGTGACAACTGTTGGTGCGATTGTGCCAAAATATAAGAACAGGACCATCACTCCACCTTTAGATCCAAACCAGATCTGACCTGATTGAGGTTTCCATGATCATGACAACAGTGAGAAATAGGCCTAAAATAACAGGGCAGGAGTTAGTTGATGATCTTAAAGCAGCCGGAACCACAGTCCCCAATGACACCATTGGTAATCCTTTACGCCACAACGGTTTAACATCTTGCAGTTCTTGTAAAGTCCTCTAGCTGAAGAAGGCCCACGTGCCTGCCTGAAGTTCGTGATGAACATCGACAGCGATTGGTTTAAGTTGCTGTTATGAAATGAGATCAAAATGGAGCTCTTTGGCATCAACTCAGTTTGTCATTTTTGGGGGAAGAGAAATGCTGCCTATGACCCCAACAACACCATCCCCACTGTCAAGCATGGCGGTGGAAACATAATGCTTTGGGGGTGTTTTTCTGCAGTCATTTTCAACAAAGCAGTCTACATGTGATATAAGTGATCAATATTGCGATGAAAATATAACTTGCAATACATGAACAAATAGCAAAACATATTACCATTTCACAACAACCATTTAATTTGAATAACAGTCAACATAAATTCTATTATACTCCAAATGACCCTAATCTACATAGGCGGCAACCATCTAACATAAAAGGGACCCATCTGCTTGGTCAACAACGTGAAGGGGTCCATCTGATTTCTAAAATCCATAAAGGAATTTATTTGATTCGCTAAATGCTTCAAACTTCCATAAGATTGTTTTAGCACATTTAAGGTAACCATTTATCGTAATTTTCGCCGTCTCTTGCGAAATATGTATCGCAAAGCTTAATAACGAGATAATGATAAATTTGCAATTTCTTCTGCAGGCCTAGTCCAAATACTTATTTCCCTCTATGAAATGAAAATAAATATATAGGAATTCTTTAAAGTGGATTTCTTGATTTTCTTTGGGATTTTCTTCTATCACTTGCTGTTCATTTGAACCTACCATTAGGATGAAAACCTGTCAATTTCTATTTAAGAGGGCAAACCTAAAAAATCCGCAGGGATCAAATACTTACTTCCTCCATTGTATTAGACTAACATGCTCAACAATGCAGCAAGCTTTAGGTGTGAATAAATAAATCAGTTCATAAGTCAACTCATCTGGAAAGATTCAATAGAGAAACTGGAGAAGCATTTGTCTGTTTTGTGGGTCTGGGTTCCACAAAAATGTCCAGAGGGATGCTTGAGTGAAATATCTTCATTACTTTCTTGTTTTTAAAGAAAATAACTTTCAGACAAACAAGTTTATTAGAAATGTTAGCTTAATTGATCGAAACAAACCCAGACAAAGACGGGCCTCTGCATCATCTGAGCTGTGCTCTGCACCATCAGTTTGCGTGCTGCCCATCAGATCTGGCTGCAGATCAGCTGTTTTCTTTGCAGCATAAAGACAGAGCGAGGATCTGCTGTGGTGCCAGTGCAGATGGAGTTAAAGCTGTCAGGGTTTCCTGCCAGCTGCAGATGGTGGAGGAAATGAAAGGCAAACTGACTTCCCAACATTTTTCTGCAAACCGAAATCCAAGAAGAATCTGCACTAAAAAGAAGCATTTCATATGTGAGAATGGAGCCTTGCCTTCTCCAGGGTCTCGCTATTGGCAGCAGAGTTGCAACTCTGAGTGGAGCCAGGAGCTCAAAGATTGATAAACTGAAAGTGTGGTTATGTTTGTGTTGACTTCAAGGCAAACACTGCGACCGTCACAAGAGCCAAAAATGTTACGTCAGAGCATTTTACTGAAAGTTAAGAAGACATTTGTAGATAATGAGAATTTCTTTGTTTGATGTTGAAAAGATGTTTGTTGAAACATTTTTAACAATCAAGGAATAAGATTTTAAGTCCAATTGCTGTGACTCAACTTCAAGAAAACATCACCTGGATGCAGGAAAACTTTCACTGAGGATGGAGGAACAACTTTACCAGAACCATGTGATTTTCTTTGTTGCACAATTGCAGAACACTTTTATTAAGTGATTGAAACAACAGTAAGTTTATATAAAGGAACAGTTTCTGAAAATTCAGGAACATCTTCTTGTTTTTCTTTATTAGTTTCTCTGTGATGTAAAACCATTGTACCCGCAGTAAAGATGCCATTACTCAGGAGAGAGGAGAAGGGAGGAGAAGCCGAATTCAGATCTAACTAAAGAAAGTCATTCTTTATGCAAAATAATTTATTTAGGGAAGTAAATGAGACTAGCAAAACAAAAAATATGATACATATGGGAGACATCTAAAAAAAAAAAGCTTCTCTTGCTGTGATTGTTGAATCACAGTCCTGAAGAAAAGGAGGTTAATATCTGAAACGTGAGCTGTTTGTCCAGCTCTTCACTGACCAGCTGCTTTGAAACTTTATGCAAACGAGCATAAATGGCCTTTTCAGGCTTCCGTGTTCAAAACTTTCACATTCACATGTACATTTTTTCGGCCATTGAACACACATTGAACGTTAAACCAGTTGAACTTTGATCAGTCAGGGACTCTGAGTCAGTGGTGACGTATGGCCAGTGTCCTTTTTAATTCATGGAAGTGCCAACCGTTTGAATATTGATCATCGATGGGAAATTAATGAACGTGTTTGTGCCTGAATTACATGCACCAAGACTTTCATATATCAGAATAGAAAAAAAAAAAAGCCTGGAGCAAGAGTTGGGAGACTTCAACATTGCGTAGCAACAGTCCTGGATGAACACCATATGCTAAAAGCGCATTTAAGAACCCGTTTTCAGTGCATACTTGAAAGTGAGGAACACGGTCAGTGTGAATGTAGCATCAGAGGTGAATGTTGTTCTTTTCCATGGAGGTGTGAAAGAGAAACACCACATGGACAACAAAAAGCCTGACATGTCTCTAAAAACAGGCCTCAGTGCAGCGACATTTAACAGAACTCTGATCCCAGAGAAACATTTTCTCTCTGAGATATTATTTCTACTTTTTTAATCTCCAGTGAGAATCTATAGTAATCTTCGTTGTTCACAAACCCAAACATGAGCTAAAACAAATGGAATTTTTCAACGTTACTGCCTCATACTATCAGATAACAGAGGGTTGGATCATTTTGAAAATTTCATGAGCAGCACTTGTCTTCCTCGCCACGCACTGACACCAGTCAGAGCCAAAACGGACTTTTTGAACTGCGTCTTCCTCTCCATTTCTCCTTCAGTTCCTGTGATTCAGACCAGCTTCCAAAGCCTCGCTACAGCTGCGACCTCATTTCCTCTACTGCTCCCCCAGCATCTCTGCTGAAAACAGTCACTTAAAAAGGGTCAAAAAGCTCCATGGAGTCAGACGTGTTGTCTGCAGCTCCCTGCCCACATTGTGTGGGAGTCTCTGTGGAAATAAACACATGAAAAAAAAAAGCCACACTGTTCATTTGGAAGATAACATGGAGCTTTTCAGAAGGCCAGACTTCCACACAAAAGCCCTGAAATCCTGTTTCACACTTCAATCCTCAACTGGGAAAGTTAACCCAGTGATGAAACCCTCAGCGGATGGTTATTTAATCTTAACCAATCACAGAGGTCAGAGAGGAGCAATGGGCTCAGATGGAGGTTTTTCTTTGTGCTGCTCTCCAACTGTTTGTTTGCTTCATAAATCTCCATGCCTGATCGCCCGTCTGCCTAACACTGTGCTCTGTGATACACAAAGAAAAAAACCTTCAGTAAACTTTCATCTCATGGGCCGGCGGTTTTAGTGTTTCATTTGACAAGTGATCCTGCCTTTATGGATCCCAAGCTTCCCTATTGGAAACTTGGGATTCTCATTAATTTAAAAGTTAGGAACTGGAGATGGGCATCAGAGCTACCTTCAGGAAACCAAGTCGGTGCAGAAAGGTCACTGAATCTTCTCTATCTTCTGAAGGAAGCAGTCAACCAGCAGGTATTTTGGTGTTTTTAACATGTTCTTATGCCATTTTTCTGATGATGGAGAACATATATAAATAAAATTAAGCTCAAAATTACATTTCTGTTCACTCTTCATTCAAATCTTTGGGAATCAGGAGCAGGATTTAAAATAGTGATTTTAAAACAACCGAAGAGACGATTGGAGTGAGTCTTTCGGCCAGAAGTATAGTTTGGATAATTACAAATCTATGAGTAGGTCCATATCATCTCCATAAACCATAAATCAAACTCAATGTTTCAGAGAAAAAGCTTGGAGATGGTTTTGCTGAACTTAAACTCCATTCCGTGGAAGCTAAAAGTACAACCGCATGTCCCTAGCATTCTGTGAGGACAGCAGAACCCCAGGCTCAATAATTATCAGTCATCAGTTTGGGTCTTGTCAAGAAGAGCCAGGGCTTCAATCTTTTAGTCGTGAAGAAACCTGCTTGCAGGAACTAGTTCCATCTTCCTGAAGGAACTCATCTGCAGTAGAAGTTCATATCGGGTCTGAATAAATGTGGATCCTCCTCTTTCAGAGTTCATGAGGCGGCTACAGTATTACTTCATAATAATTACTTCATTAGCTGCAAAATGTATGAATACTCTTGTGGATACATTTACCAGAGACCAGTACTGCTTCTATGCTGCAATTATTTTTGTAAATGTTGACATTTTCATAAAACTGTTAACCTTTTTTTTTTGTTGTTAACAATCTCCCTGCCACCCAAACTAGCTGTTTTTTCACCCATTAGAAGTACAGAGATCTGATGAGTCGGCATGTACAGGATTGGGAAGCAGGTAAACTAATGACAGAGAAGTTACACATGTATCAAATCAAATCTAATTGCAGAAAATTTCTTTTTTTTTACATTTGTAAAAATAAAAATTCAGTCAGCCCTTCATCCACCCTTTCTGATGATGACAGCTGGGTCTTGCATGTGTGAAGAGCTTGACACAATAGACTGAACTGGTACAGACGTGATCTGCAGTGGATGCAGTATATTTTTTAGAATGAAACACGACTGTGAAGCTTTTGTTTGCCCATACAACTCTGTAGATAAAAATCTGTATGTAGCTGGATTTGCCACAAAGCTGCCCCTTTTCTGCTGAAACAAACAGCGTAAGCATGAATCAATCTGTCTCTTAACAAATGTAGAGTAAGGGCTGCTGGGATGGTGCAGGTGGATAAGATTAGAAAATCCTAAAGCAACACGATGTGGGGACTTGACTTTGAGAAAACAATAAGTTTGGATGCTCTGTAATAATGAAAAATAATATGTTTGTTATTAAAATGGAAAGGTTAAAGAGGTTTTTTAGAGCTACAGGCTCTCGCATTAAAGAAAAAAAAAACAGGAGGGAGTGGACACGTGTGCTTTTCCTCGGTCTGTCGTGGATGCGCTGCTGCTGCACTGACAGCGATTCACGTGTCCAAATAAATGTGAACATTTAAGTCCCACCTCTAAAGGCAGGAAGCCTGGCAAAGGCAGGATGGCTGGGGGGTGATGTGCTGTCATTAGCAGGTATTCCAGGCAGACAGAATCTCTCAGCTTGAAGTTTTGCCTGCAGGCGTCAGATGAAATGGCACAAATAACGAGCCACATTATCACTCCCAAGCAGGGGGCTGCTGCTTCTGTGTGTGGACACGTATGTGTGTGCGGCACATGCTTTTCTAGACTGGTGTGCAGACATACGTGTACAGAGCCTGCAGCAAAAAGAACACCAGCATGAGGCAGAACTGAAACTTTATTATTCAAACACTCGTAGCTGGCAGGCAGAAAGGATTTCTGCTCAGATACTGAGCGTATAGTATCTGCACAGAAATTGGTATTGCAGTGCTGCAGGAGTAACTACAGGGTCCCCATCAGAACAACAAGGAAAATACATCAGAGCTACGTTGGCCCTGAAGTGCTAAAAACACCAAACAACTCACTCAATGTAAAACATTTGAAAAACCACAACGACAATTGAAAAAGCAAAACAATTAGTAAATAAAGGCAAGATCAAATTTTAGAAAACAAAACTCCAGAAACAAAAAATGTAGTTCCAAAAAATAAAATAACACAATTCCAAAAAATAAAACAAAATAAAAAGAAAACATTTTGCAAAATAAATAATTTCCAAATTAAGAAACCTGAAAAGTTGGGACATCACTGATTGGATGCTGATATTTGTTCACATTTTCAGCAGGACGTTTTTTGGCAATAGGCCTATCTTCCAACAGAAGATATTTCTTGAAGCTTCTGGCAACAGAAACTGCTAAAGTTCAGTGATTGCTCAATCAACCCTTTACCATAGTTTGGGCCAAACATCCTTCATCTTCTTTCCCTTTTTTTCAAAACTCAAATGTCCTCATCCAATCAGTGATAATATCTACCTTTTCTGGTTTCATATTTTGATTCATTTTATAATGTTTTATTTTGTTCAGAACAGATTTTGATTTCTGGAAATGACTTGTCTTTTTTCTTTTTTAACGTTTTAGGTCATAACATTTTGTTTTCATTTGTTGATGTGATTTGCGCTTTAGGGCCTTCGTATGGATCTTTGTAAAGGTCCTAATCTAATTGGGAGGAGTAAACTGCAATGGTTCTGGCCCATTCTACCACATGACGCGTTCATCCATAATTAAAGTAATTTAATCAACAATGACTAACATCATAAACCTTGATAATTATCTTTCTTTGTTTAAATAAATTATTTTAGCTAAGGGATTAAAAAACTGTTGAAAAAATAAATCTTACAGAGAAAAATCAGTTCCTTTCCCAGTTAGACTCCAGCTCCACATTTCCAGCTGAGTTCAGCAGAGCGACAGCAGTCATTGAATCATGGCTGATGACGTGAGGAATCAGTTCAGCTGTGGTTCTGACTGTGAACATGTCTGACTAACATCCTGTCAGAGAGCTCTGGTGCTGCTGCTCCACCATCGCCCACAGCAGCATCACTGATGTTTGTCACAGCTGCTGCGGGTCAGAATTATTGCAGGTGTCCTTTTATGAGGGAACAAATGCAAGAACGCACTCCAATGAAATTTGTGGCATATTTTGATGATGGAAGACACATATTAAGAATATCTAGGTCTAAATTGGATTTCTGAGTATTTCTTCTTTTTTCACACTTTTGTAAATCAGCAGCAGCCAAAAAAAATGCAATTTCAAAAAGATTGTATTTGTTATGTAGAAAATACACTTGGCAGACCACAAGCTCCCTGCTCTACTCCATTCCAATGCATTTTGCTTGCAGACAACTAGATCCACGTGTGTCTTTGTTTTCCTTGTCTGAGCAGGAATCTGGCTTAAAACTGTGCTATTGGATAGCTCCATTATTGCTCGCCATTTTTGTTGCACCGGTAATGGGGGTGTGAGGGACTGTAAGCTAGCGGTATATGTTGTAAACAAAGGGATATGAGTGATAGGAAGGGGGTGCAGGGTTGCTTCATGCCGACGGACCTACCCACAACTCAGCTACAGATGCCCTGCAGAAACTATGTCCTTTAAAAAGTTTTATTTTTTATTTTGGATAAATATGGCACGATCGTCATTAAAAGACCACTAGGAACTTATATAAAATAGCTCAAAAGATGACTGGAGTGGGTCTTTAAATTGTGTAAATGAACTGGCTCCTTGCCCTATGAAAAAGTCTTTGCATGCATCTGTGTTTCTTTTAAGGCAATATGTCTGAGCACTGAGAAAACAAACACTTCTCTTCTTGTCAAAGTGGAAAACAGAGACTGAGAGCTGCAGGACTGAAGACAAACTATCCAAAAAACAAACAAACTGAAGCATTGGTGAAAGCTGTTTTCATTACTACAGGACGACCCTTCACATCATGCATTTTTAAACTAAGTTGAAAGCATTTAAAGCTGCTTTTTTTTTTTTTTAGATTAACCTCTGACTCCAATGATGCTCGCTGGATTTCATTCACTAATGAAAAATAGCACATAAAACATGATGTGACATCTTGGAGCAGATTCTGACACCAAACTAACAGCAACCTTAATGACACTTTATGCAGCTTTAAGTGAAGGTTCAGCCATAATCCCCCAACCCAACCATCAATGCCTAAATCTGGAGCAGCCTGTGCTAAGAAGGTCATCACAGTTCAGGCCGATCTGACGTGTCGTCGGCTAACCTGTGTGGGATTAAACACATCGAAGACACAGCTTCCACAGCCGGACACAACATCTGTGGCCTGACGTCAATGAAGGCACGCCTCTTTATTGTAGTGTCAAGGGTTGACCGGATCACAGGAAATGCCTCTTTCATTTCCTGCACAGCATGAATGTCCCTGCAGCTTCCACTCCGGGACACGAACTGAAGTGTTCAATGAAACTAAAGCGCTGCTGTCACATTAATCTGCCGACTCCTATGGTCCAAAAACAGCAAAGATTATGTGATGATGAGCAGCATGTCTGGTCAACCAAACATGGTTAAAATCAGGTTTAAAAGGGTTAAACTGTTTTCAGGTTTGTCGCTTTTCATACATGTGCCCAAATGATAAATATGTTTAAAAAGAGTTGAACAAAATACATTAATTTCAGATCATTTAAGAAATTTTTTTACATTTTAAAAGCTATAAAGCTGCTTTCAATGACTTTCTTGAGAGTTGTCAGTAAAGAAGTTATGATATTGCTACCACGAAAACCTGTTGCTGAGTTCCTCCCTGTAGGTGCAGAAGCCACAAACAACTAAAGCAGTCAGAAAACTACGCTGCTGCTAATCCTCCAATCACCTCTTCATCAGTCTATGTTCAACACCTCACTTACACTCATTAATCTCAGCAAAGTAGAATAGTAAAGCCACACTGAGAAGGTCAGCTTCCCACAGTTCTCCACTCAGATTTCTTCAAGTCTTTAGCTTTGTGTCTCTTTCATCTTTGGCTTCACCAATACTTTTGCTAAAAGAACCACACACTTTCAATCTGTCGTGAAAGTGTCCCACCTTCAGACTCTAACAGAGGAAAGGCTGTAATGCCAGTGCTCTGCAATTCTTGAAGGAGTACTGTTCTAATTGTTTTCAAGCTACTTACTGCTGATTAATTGGAACAGCTCATTCCAGATTCTAATTGACTGAACACACCTGATCCAGGTAATCAGCAGCGGTAATTTGATCAGACATCCAACCACTTTTTCTTTACGCCAGCTTTGCCTGACAGATGTACATCTATAAAAATACACATGGATGCTTTTAGAAATATGTGGGCTACCTGCTGCATGTGCAAGTGTGCAGCTGCACGATAAAAGACCCGTTTTATCTGACAGAAACAGGCTGGATCTTATTTGGTCTTTTTTGTGCATGACATGTGGACAATTTCGTGCTTTTGATTTTACAGAAGCTTTGTATTTTTGCATAAGTGAAATGTGACATGCACATTTCAGCAGGCATCATGCTTGGGTTTGCTGGACTTGACAGCTTGAGGTTGCTTTGAAGTGTCGGTTCAGACAAAAAAGCTTGACATGAAGTGGAGCTCTGTTCCATAAAATACTTACATGAGGTGGGAGGTAGCAGCTATTACTATTAGTAGAGAAAAGGTAAAGCACTAAGACTCAAGGGCAGGTCGGTAAAAAAAAGTCTCACTCCGATCATCTTATGATCTATTGTAAAAGCATTTCTAGTGGGCTTTTAATTAAGATGATACCATTTTTGCTTAAAAAAAAACAACCTAATGTTTTCTATATAGTTCTTGCAAAGCAGGACTAGTTTATTCAAAATTCGCCTCTGAGTTGTGGGCAGGACCATTGGTAGAGAGCAAGCCAGCCCCCACATCTCATCCCCCACCCGTTAAGACGCTTTCCTGCTAGCCTACAGCCCCTCCCACCCCCAACTTTATATTACCACTGCAACAAAAATGGCGAGCAAAACTCCATGCCCTGAAGTGCAATTTTAAGACAAAATTTTCTTATATATATCTTTCTTTATCAGAAAAAATGCCCAAGAACATGTTAAAAACACAATTTTCACCAAAGTGGGTCTTCAAACTAATCTCTTACATTACAATAAATTTAAATAGCATTTAAATCCAAAGTCTGGATAAACTTTGTTCGCCCTTACTAATGGGGAGTGTCAAGAGTATCAAAGATTTCCGTTTTGTTTGCTATTTTATCCCACAGTATATGTCCTAAAAGTTACTTTTTGTGCTCTCTAACATATATTTCAACCATGTTTTTATACATTTTCAGACAGAAACTAATAAATTAACCCTCCTGCTCCCAAAAAAAACAAGTATCTATAAGCATGCAATTCACCCATTGTGATAGCTCATTACTTCATATATCCAAAAATCAAAATGTTATTAAAAAAGCCAATGAATTTTGTAGATAGTTTTCGGCTAAATTTAAATTTACAGGGAAAGGTTTGAGCACCAGCTCTGTCAAGAAGAAGTGAGGAGCAGAGACGAGATGAGTCACCGGATCTGGCAGCCATAGATAGAGCCAGTTAAGTTCATGTTTGACAGAAACAGTTACAAATGCATTCAGTAGAAGTTGTAATTTGCTCAAGATCGTTTTCACCCTCAAAGGAGCTGCAAAAGAGCTCAGCACTCGTTATTTTTGGGAGGACAGCACTGCGGAAGTGAGAAATCAGGTGCAGCTGAAGCTGCAGATGTTTGATACAATGCTGCATTAAAAGATGCCAATTGCAGCACTTTATAAGATGAAAACAAGACAGGTGCTGTTTACCATTTGACTGAAGAATTTTTAAAAACCTATAAATGCCTTCAATGGCTCCACAGCCTCGTTAAAAATAGATTTGTCTTCATCTATTTCAGATTTTTCAAAAGTGAGGCTTACTTTTAACAGGCAGATTGGACCATTTTAAAAAGAAAAAAAGGAGCTTTCATCCAGAAGTCCTTGAAATGAATGAGAGTCTGAAATGTTTGGCCAGCATCCAGCATGTTTCAGCGAAGCGGATTGCTGCCCCTGTTTTAGGGCAACAGCCTGTCACACTCTAACATAATTAGCTGCATCATGAACCCCTTCTTGTAGTGCTTCATCATAAGGCCTGGTGATGACTCAGTATGGACAAGTGCCACAAATCCCGGTAGATGGTAGAATAAGTGGATGACGTACACAGTTGGAGCACACGGTTCTGTCGAGACGGGGATTTTGACACAAAATTAGCTCACTGACGTGTAGATTTGAAAGAAGTGATCACAAGGAATCATTTGTTCTGCATATTGTTTCCCTAAAACAAAACAAAAAAATCTGCATATATTTTGGATATCGGATCTGCATGGGCTATGCTGATTTCCAAAATAGAGTTATGTCTATTTTTACATAACAACTAAGTAATTCATCTTTTTTATGTGATTTATTGATACTTAAAGGTTATTAATTCTGTCTGATAAATGTTATGAACCAGATAATGATAAATCACATCATAAAAATGGTTACGGTAGGACAGGGGTGGGATTATGTAATTTTGCCTCCTTCCACTAGCTTTCAAGCAATCTTTGATTAAATTTCTAATTATCCTAAGTTTCATACGTCTTTGTATGAATGTATAACTGCTGATTGTATTGTTTTGTACATTATTCTTGCTTTGATTGCTTGAAATAAACCATTTTAAATCAAATCTAATCAAAGACCACATTATTCTGAAAGTGTGGTGTCTCTGCCCTTCTTTTCCAGTAATCCCTGGCCTACCTCCTGCTGATTACCTGGATCAGTCATTTATCACAAAAAAAGATGCTGCAGGAACCAAGGAGGAGGAGCCCTTTATGGGCTGTTTGACACTTCTATTTATTATTGAATATGCCCTCAGTCATCTCATTTTAACTAAAAATATCAACACCTATGATGGTGCTCCTCTTTTCTGTCACCACAATGAATTCAAACTTAATAAATTAGTATTAGGTGTTCTACTGAGATATCTTTGATCTGAAAACTAGACCAGGATAAAATAAATTACCATTAAGCTTTTTCCAGGGTCTCCCGGAGGATTTTGCCCACAGATGTCCTCTGCATCCAATCTCAAGCATGTCGTATGAGAACTCTCAAAGTGGTTTTCCTCTTTCTTTCAGCCTGGCACTTCATCTCCAACATCTGAGCATTTCTGAGTGTGTAGGAAATCCCTTTCGAGGCCAAAAAGATTTTATGTAATGCAGCATGCACAGCTTCATGAAAGTGTAAAAGTGCCAAAAAAGCAACAAGAAACTGAGCAAAATCCAGAGATAAAAATACAGAGATCCCTCATTTTTGTCAAAATGACATTCATACCATCAATATTCTCAATTATAATTATCCTCCACTTCATCATTGCCAGTGTCATTACCATGTAAGCATCATTTTCACTTGGCCAAGACCAGCATTCCTGTTTTTTTGACCACAGGAAATGTTTGCGGACACAACACTGTTTTACACAGATAAATCAACCCCAACTGCTTTTGTTGATATTTTATTATTAACCTGCTTTATTCGCCCAATAAAAAAATGTGTGGACTGGCAAACTTTTCAAAATCTGGCCTGGCTACCTTTGCAATAATAATATCAATAGTCCTGCTTTAAACATTGACTATATGAGAATTGGACTGAGTCACTGCTCCTTTCTTGGAAGAACCTGCTGGTTCCAAGAAGCCAGAATCCCACAGACTTCTATCGAGAAATCAACAGCTATTACTAAGTCATTCTATTTGTCAGAATAACTATTCTTGCTCTGCTACCTTTTTTTATGTTCATGCTAATCCTACTTTTTTATGATACTTTTTTATAATATTTTTTCTGTGCAAGTTATTCAAGCTGTAAAGTGACTAATCAGATGCCTCGATCACAGTATTTGGTCTCACGTTCATAATTGACAGATTCTCCTGAGCCCACAGTTTCAAGTGGTAGGAGTATGGATTTTTAACAAGCTTACTCCTGAATGGTAAGAGTGCATTCACGTGTATATGTTGACTCAGACCAGCTGAGGCAATCACTGCTGGCTGGTGATTGGCCCAGAGTGAGTGTGACGTCACACTCACTTGGTCCAGTTATCATATACAGTCAATGGCTTTAACCTCTCTGTGTCAGCTGTGCATCTTGACCCCCTCCAGGTGTAATTCTGGACTGTGATGCCAAACAACATCAGCATAAACAATGCCTAAAAAGGAGTTGAAATTTAATGTTGTAAAGACATCCACAATTACCACCTTTAAATCACAGTTATCTCTCATGCTATGTTCACACCGGGCATGTGAAACACATTAAAAATAAAAAAAAACATCATCTGGAGTAACACTCTGGCCTCAAGAGGGACTGTCATAGGACATCCAACATGACTAAAACCCATCAAATGGATGGGACTTTACATTATAGCGGCTTTCTCCTTCATCATCAGTATATATTCACCATTGCCCTCATCATTAGTCACATTAAAACCACCACTTATGTTGTGGTCATAATAACCATTATAATCATCATCTTTATCAGTTGTCAATATTACTATAAATGCTGCCATTCTGAAGACCAATGTCACTGTCACAATCATGGTCATGCTTATGGCCAGAATTAGCAAAAGCATCATTAAAAACATTGTATCTATTGTCATTACCACCCTCAATATGGTCTTCATCATCATCATCGTCATCATCATCATCATCATCATCATCATGTTCCTTATCAGTATCATTATCACAATCCTCCTCATTATTATTAGCTCACTTTTAGGAGAGAAACCATCAACACAGAGAGGGTCTGAGCGATCCCTCAGCAAAAATATTGATTCCGTTTTCAAAAAGTAGAACATTTACAAATAGATCCCCTAAAAAAGGTTAACAAAAAACAAGACTCTCACAGGAAAGATGTATACTAGACCATTTGGCGGAAACAAACCCTTTAACAAAACAAGGTAGATCGTTCTGTCTCGGATGGCTGCTCTCCTTCGTCTGATCTCTGCTCTCTTATTTAACTCACCTCACCTGTTCCTTCATTTAAGCCTCTCCTGCTCATTCATCCGGTTATAAAGTCAGTGTGCCTCGCCTCCAGCGTGGGTTTGTGTCTCCTGTGCTCGCCTAGATTTCTAATCTGTTTTTCTGTTCTTACCTGTGACTTTTTCCCCCTTGCCCTGGTCATTGTTTTAGGTTCTTGGATTTGGATTTTGGCTGGAGTGCTTATATTGGAGGCCCTGGACCTGGACTACTCGCTTATTCATGTGCCAAGACCTCTATTGTCAATATGCCATCAACTACTGGCAAGGATCACTCCTACTGTTTCTCTGATTCCCCAGCTGGTCTCCTCTGAGCACAAGAAACCTGTTTTATAAAGTCATTTTTATTAAGCTATTAAATATCCGTTATCCACTTAGCTGAGTTTCTGTCTCTTGGGGTTCTGTAATACTCTTTACACTTTCAGTGAGAAAAAAGGACATACAGCCAAATCTAGCTAACTCAAATGCATGATTACTTAACAGAACCAACTTTTTTTTAAAGGAATTTATTTAATTTGAGTAAGTATTTTTCTGGGAAAAATGACACCCTCTCAATTTTGCTCTCTGACTGAGAGATCAAATGTGTTGCATAACACTTATGACACAATGCAGGTAAATGAAAATGTTGGTATTTGTTATATTTAAGCCTTTTTTATCAGCACAGACTGGAAAGGTCCATTGTGAGCGCACCTGCTAATGGACACTCAGACTTAACCATCAGATGCTCTGCTCTTGGACGCTCGGAGCAAAGCTGTGTGATATCTGATGAACAGGAGCAACACTCAGAGGTAGGTAACCTGACAGCTGCTTAGATTTAGGTTAGACTTCCACTTTAAAGCTTCAATCTTTTTCTCTGATGCTTCAGCTTGTTTGAACTTGTTGAGTTCAGCTTTAAAATCAGAAGGAAATGCTTCGAGACATCATGGCATGACATGACAGTATGATTATGTCATTCTTATTAAAAGTATGTTTTTAATTGGAAATCATATCAGATTAACAGCAAGAATGAAGAGAATATGACAAGAAGAATAAACTCCTGGAAATCTGGAGGTTAATTGTCTTTGCGGCCTCATACTGCAATCTCTATCAGTGGATGACAGAAAAGATTCACCTCTGGAGGAAGGACTTCTTCCCGCAGGCAGTTCCTGTTTGCAACTTTTCATTTGATCACTTTAGGACTGGAAGTTTTTATTGAGGCCCAAATCAGGAGCTATTAGTTTAAAGCTTAAAAGAGAAAAGAAACAAGGCGCCATTGAAACAAACAACGCTGCACAGCAAAAAGACCATAACATAGAAGAACATAACTCTGCACACAAAGAAAAATCAAAAACAATTAAAGCCACGAGCACCGTTGTATGGCTGGCAGGCGCCACCTCCTCCTCCACCATTACTCCCTCCTCACCTACCCTCACTGGCTGAGCGGCTGCCTCAAGCCCCTCCCACTTCCCCTCTGCCTCCACCTCCCTGGTCAGAGCTGCACTCGACAAATTCATTAAAAACCACAAATTTGAAAACAGCTGCTTCTATGTAAGTTTAGTTCCATAGCAACCCTTTTATGTTTTGGTCACCTGGGGGGGGGGGACAAACAGGTCTATGTGATTTTTAGATGAATTGGCAAATGTACATTTTCCTTGGCAACAGAGACTTTCTGTTAACCCACATTTCAACTGTATTCATATTGTATGTTACATCGGCCGAATCTGAATTCTTCCTCTACCCCTGAGGCTTTCCCCTAACCCTACATTTAGCCATTCAAACAGAGAGTTACAGCAAAAAAGTGTCCTCTTATTCGGACCTCAATGTCTTGAAATCATTTCACAGCTGTTTCTGCTGGCTTAGACAATGCAAGATTTCAGCCAGGAGAGCGTACAGACTGATTATCTTAAATGTTCTTGTAACTTGTGGACATTAATTTATGTAACTAATTGTAGATTTTCTTTTAGGAGTTTAAAAGACAAATTTAAACAGCCCTTTTTCCTGGCTGCACCCAAGGTATCCGTTTCTCTCCTTTAGGCATGGAAAAATAAGAAAGCTGCAGTTGTCTCACACTGATAAGATAAATGGTGAGCAAAAGGAAAAAAAAGAAGAAAAAAAAGAATTGCACACACTTCAAAGCGAAAATGGCCAAAAGTTATCACTTGTAAAATCCAAAACTGCTACACAGATTTTAATGAGCCGCGTTTATCCTCTGTTGCCATAGCAACAAAAACCGCTCTAATCTGAAACACTAGCTGGGGCAGTCATGCTGTTTCAATCATAAAAGGAGGAATAGCAGAACTCAAATCCACATTTAGCAGCGGACGAAAACTGGAGGTGTGGTCCACCCAGCATGGGAACGTGACAGATGCTGCTCTGACTTTAAAGAGGACCAGCTGTTGTCCAGCTCCTCTGACTCACCATGAACTTTCATTTTATTCACCTTATTTCTTTCACTTGAAAGTCTTAGGCTGAGGTCTGGCTAAAAACTAGGAATGGCTTAAGATAATAAATTCTTTTTATCTCATTTTTTCCCTTGTCCTGTCCAGCAGCTGAGCAAACAGAAGCTGATAGTCACTTGTGTTGGACAGAATTTATAGCGACAGAATGTTAAAGAGCCTATATCATGCTAACCTTTCAGAGTTAACTTTGTCCATATATATGATGATATATCTTTGGTACACTAAAGAACATTTTTTAAATTAAATATTAGTTATTTTCACAGTTAATTTTCCAAACATGGAGTAAGGCATCTCTATCTCTGAGGCTCCACCTTTCACTGCTTGTGGGTGCTATCCATTTCATGACGTTAACCTAGAGCCGGCCTCGGCAGCGTATATGTGTCTCGGCCATGAAAACAAGCAACATCCAAACTTTGGATGGATGTGCATATTGTGCATAAAAGGAATGAGTTTTAGCAAAAAAAAACTACCTCCAGGGAGAAAGTGGGTGTGTTTGTGGTGCTGGCAGAGCAGACTCTTCCTGGAAGGGGCTGTTCTCACTCATCTACTCTGTAAGAAACCCACTCGTTTTCGTGGATTGGGAGGGGCTGTCGCTCAGAGCGCAGGTTTTTAGAGGAATACTCAGAAATGCCTGAATCGATCAGGATACCGCTTTGGGGATTCGTTTTGTGAAGGTGGGGTAAATGGAAAAACATGAGTAAAATATAGGGAAGATGTAGAAGTAAGGAATGACAGAAAGTCAAAAGATTTGAGACAGCAGAGACAGACTTGTTAAGTTATTCTTTCCGTTTGAGAGTAGATCAATTCTATTGTCACATAACAGCAGCTTCAAACTTTCAATTTCCTTTTTCTTGCTCTATTGTTTGTTTTTAAAGCAGTTGGACTGAGAAATTTTAATTTGATGCCAAAGTTTAGAGAGAAGACCAATCTACCACTTGTCAGAAGTCAGTGCACTTCATCTCCCAGCAATCCCAGCACACAGTTTCTGGATACCACACACCCAATTTTCATTTGCAGTCACTCACGGCATGCTTAAACACTGCACTGAGCATCACACTGTGAAGTACTGTTTGTGCCACTCAGCCTGGAACCAGCTTTCTGTCTGTTCTTGTGACACCACCATAGTGCAGTTTTAACATTAAATAAACAATGAACATCTAGTAGAAAACTTTTAAAAAAATCTGTATTCAAATGGCCAGTAGCTTGTGAAAGAAATTGCCCAAACACTATGTACCTAAGGAAAAACACCTGTGTTGTATTTTGGCACATTTGTTGTTACTGTTGACAATCCTTAGACTGAGGGTGTGACTTTTGGAGCAGCTAAAGAACCAAGCTAGACGAATCGGATTGTTTACCTGCATGTGCAAAATATGTGTTTTTCCCAGCTTTACCTCTCTCAAAGTGTCTGCCGGACCAAACACAGAAGCAGCTCTAAAGTCATCTGAGGTCGTGGACAAAGACCACGAAAATTAAGAGTCACAGCCTTCAGAATAAACTGTCAGGAAAAAAGCTTTGCTAGAAACACATCACAGCTTCAGAAAACTACATGCTGGGAGATGAGTCAGCGCAGGTCCTGCTCAGGAGACGCGGAGACTGCAGACCAGTGGAAGGCGATGCAACTTATACAAACCTTTTTCAGACATCCAGGCACAAGTGACTGTAAGAGAGGATGGACCAAACATATAGTCATATGACCCACTGGTTTGAAAAAGGCTGAATCTAAGCATTTTTAATTAAACTCATTCTTAAAAAAATATTGTAATTGTGGAATAAGGAGTTCATCTGTTAAGGTTTATTTAAGAACATTACTAAAATTTAAACTCAAGATCTTTCTACCTCATCCCAAAAACTGACGGAGTTTAAGGATGGATGCAAATAATCATGACAAATTGTATTGTAATGTGATTGTGTGTGTGCATGCCTGCGTGCATGCGTGTGTGTACGTATGTGTGTGTCAGAGAGGCTGGAGTAACAAAACTTCCCACTGAGCTACAGTCAAGGCTGGGACTGTTTGCTGACAAATGTCAGCACAAAAAAGAACAGCTGATGTTGTCCTACCGCCAACAGTCTCCCAGGGTCAGGACTTCCTCTCAGCTGTTGGGGGGGTACATATAAAGAACCATCGAGTAATGCTTTAAACTCTTAAACTTAACTGTTAGTTACATTATAAACATAAATCTTCTCCCAGGTGCTTAAGACCAAACAGCTTAAAATCTTCAGAGCTTTGGTTCCGTCTTGATGCTATTATCAGCTCCACACAAATGAAGAACGGGCAAATTCCATAACAACATGGCAGGCTAAAAATCACTCAAATAACAGACCTGACAGAAATAAACACGGCCCAGAAGATCACTGTCAATCCACTATTCCGTCACTGCATCTGTAGGCAATACATTGAACTAAATATTGGACTAAATAATAGGCCATACATTGACTTTAATATTTTTAACAACTAATCCCACTAGCATTGTAAACAGCAAGAATGAAGGAAACGGCAAGTGCAAGTACTGCCACACTTTTTTTTTATCGTATTTGTGGAAACAGTTTAAATAGGGGGAGTTCCACATCCTGCCTCCGTGAAGTGATTTTTCCTCATTACGCACCACATTAAAGAAACTGTGAGTTTTCACACTAAAAACTGCACTTTCATAGATAAATCTGTACAGTTTTGGTGATGAAAATGCAACTAAAGTGCATTTTTTAATCATCAAAATGCCTTTTTATTTGGAAAATCTTCTATGTGCTTTTTGACATACAAACATGTGCACTTACATATAAACCTGTGACGACTTGGGCACTATCCAGCATAAAACTGCACCTTTCTATGTAAATCTGTTCAATTTCACCCAAAGCTGGAGTTTGATTTTTTGTGTGACCCCTGGTTAAATGATGGTGTTAGATCTGAGGCAGTAATCAGATAGCAGACACCTAATTATGCCCTTTAAATGGCATATCAAATGTAATAATGTTATTTTTTTCATAGAAAAAACATTATTCTATATATTATGGTCATAAACCCAGACTATCCCTGCTGTTTGTGAATAAGGTTCAACCAATTTAGTGGCCTTGTGGAAGAGTGTCCACCATGAGATTGTCAGTTCAAATCCATGATCAAATCACCCAAATGCCTCCCTCAGGAGTTGGATAGGGGGTTAAACCACCAAATGTTTCCCGAGCGCGGCTGTGTATGCAGCTCACAGCTCCCCCAGGGGGTGGGTCAAATGCGGAAAACACATTTCATACACCCAGGTGTGTGACAACTAATAAGACGGATGTCATCTGAAAATCAGAAAAGTCGAAATTAGTTTCTGGTGAATGACAGTTATAGCCAGATGTTCTGTCTATAAATGAAGGTGATCCTCACCTGATGGCCGCTAAACATGTATGAATATGATGCCTCAAACTGGGGGGCTAGAGGGACTTTAATGGAGCAGATTAAATATGTTTTTCTTTTGGGGGGAAAAAATTTAATTAAAAATTAAAACCTGGATGTCTCACCCTCATCTCACACCTACGCCCACATGAGTTCTATACTGTAAAATGTAAAAGAGCTTGATTCTGCAATAGAGTCAGAACAGTAAAGGGTTAAGTCACTGGGGGGAAAAGCTGCAGATTTACTTAAAAGCCTTGCGTCCAGAATCCAGGGGTTGCATGCAAACGCATTGAGTAATTGTTGTAAAGCGTGATATAAACTACGGAATCCCACGAGGATAAATATTCTAGTATTCTACTTAATAAGGTTGCCTAATCCCTTGCCTAAATCGTTCAGTAATGCAAATATTAAATGTATGAATTAATATTTACCCAAACATCTTAAAAATATGTGAAAAATCAAAAGAGTTGAAGAAAAATAACAAAATACACTTTAGTGAAAGTAAAAACAGCTACTGTTCATTTGTTAAATCCTGACTGTGACCGCATGAAGGCAGCAGGTCTCCCTCATCTGAGCTGCAAGAAGAAAGTAATTTGGGTTCTCTGCACCTGTCCTGATGGAACCTCCAGCTCCATGGTGAAGCTATCTGTCAGGTGGAGTTTGACCATTCGGCTGCACTGAGTGGCTAACGGGGTTCAGATTCCACAAACCTTCGAGGTCTGCGTTATTATGTACAGGAACCTGGAATTCATCTCATGAACCAAACATTGAAGAGGGGTGTGACTGGATCCTTGGGTCTGTCCAGTGAACGAAGGAAAAGTTCTGCAGCCCCGACATCCCGTTTATAACTTACTTTTCTGGTGTGATCCCTGTGATGTTCTCCCTGATGGCCCCCAGCGCGCCATGGTTCCCCTGCTGGAGTAGTCTGCAGGCGGCCAGGTGCCGCTGATGCTGCTCCTTCAGACAGGCGTTTTCCTGGCACAGGTCCGCCACCTGGAGCTCCAACTCCTCGATCCGGACCCTCTGTTGGTCCAGAAGCCCCTGCTGGGTCTCGATGATCTTGTTCAGTTCTTTCAGATACTCCACCGCCTTGCTCGGGTTCTCCGTCGGGTTCTCCATGCCGTCCATGAAGGAGATGTTCTCCTCCTGCTCTCACAGTCAGCAGCAGCAGCATGCGAGTGGGAGCGCGGTCAAACCCGCGCACGCATCCTCCCCCCGACGCCACCACCTCCGAGCTCTGTGGCGCTCTGCCGCGCGCCGCTGCCGCCGCGTCCACGAGCGCAAAGCCGCAGCGGGCGGCCAACCAACCAGCAGCAGCCAAAGCGCAAGCAGCCAACCAACCGCGCCACAGCCGTTAACCCCTTGACGCGCGCCAACTCCCAGACGCACGAACCCGTTTGGAGTGAATGTCAGGGTTAGCCAAGAAACAAACAAACAAACACAATGTCTTCAAATGAACGCAGAATAACGACAAAAATAAATACATCAAAAGACAGAAGACTATAATTTTTCCAAACTCCTTAAACTTGTCAGGATTAATGACGATGAATACTGCGTGCCGTGTCCTGCAGGTTTGCTTTCTGAACTCAGAATTTGGTTTAAAAAGCCTCATTTTCGTTATATATTTTATTTTAACATATAACAAACATAGATAGAGCCAGTTTTATTTATAAATATTTGACACTCAGTCTCTTAAAAAAACACAATCAGAAGGGCTGTTTCGGTTCATCGCATATATACGAGGTTTACCAAAAGGTCCTGTTTATTATTTGTCCTTATACTGTTAAAGCACTTTGGGCTGTATTTTAATGTGTGTTGCTGATGATGTTGTATCATGTTTAACATTTTCTTTGTTACTTTATAAGATGAAAACCCAGGTGTGATTCTGAGAGAGGTGTCAAATGGATCCATTGATCTGCCCATGACGGAAGGACGCATGGGAAGAATCGGTTCATAAAATGGATCAAATTGGAGTCGGTTTTGGTTTTGATTCATCCAAATGTTTGTTTAGTGACACCTAGTGGTGAATTATGTTACCAGCTAAGCCGTGTCTTCATGAGTTTGACTTAACGCAGCTCAGTCAGACGTTATAGCTAATAAAAATGAAATTTGCCAACAAATTAATAGGTTATTTTGTTCAGTACAAGTGAAAACAATTAATCTGCTTAGTGTATGTCTTGAAACAAATACGTTTTATCATGTTAACAATCAGTCTACAGACTTCCACAGCTACACGAAAGACAGCCTAGAACTAAGAAAAGAACACTAACCTGAGGAAGAAAATTAAGCATTAAATTAACTGCAAGTAATCTAATTTTTACTTAATAAGAGATCCAAAAGAAACAAGGATTTTCACACAAGCATTCAAAAAGGGATATTACAGTCCAATAAGTAGTTTTTGCTAGTTCTGAACAAACTTGTATTATATTTTATTTTAATGTACCTAAATCTTGTTATTTTTTCATTACATTGACAAAAAACTAGAGCAATAAGTAGGACTAAGGATAAGTAGGATAAGTATGACTTATTTTAGAACAGAATGTACACAAAATGAGAAACAGTCTGAATCAATCACTAAAAAAATCTCAAACTAGCACTTATTTTTATTACATTTTATTCATTTTTTTGTTTCCAAAATTATAACAATGACTGTCAGTCTAACTTATCAAAATGTATAGAACTTTATAGTAACATCCTTCAAATTAAACCAAAATTATGGTGTAACTTGAGATTGTTGTTTTTCTATTGTCAATAGTTTGGAGCAAAATGACTTTGACTCATCTTATTAATAATTTCCTCATTTCTAGATCCTAGCTTTTAATGAAACCAACAATTCTAAACTATGCTGATTTTGAGAAAATCTTGGAATGGTGTAAAGGGAAGGTAAAACCTGGTAAACATCTTAAAAGTCTAAAAACAAGGTTTTAAACAGGGGTGTCAAACATACGGCCCGTCAGATGGGTCAATCCGGCCCAGTCATGAAGAGTAAAAATTATAAGGCTGTTTTGAAAAAGCACGTTTCTCGTCCATTCCTGTGGCGAGTTAGGATTTTTTTTAAATAACCGAATTCCAACACTAGAGGGAGCAAAGGTAAAGCAAAACAGGTGAAACAGCATATCTTTGCACATGCCAAAAGCAAAACCTAACAGCTCTGTGTCTGAATAAGATGTAGTTTGGTTCCGCACGAGCCCCACCGCTGTTGCATTGCTGTAAGAATGATCAGTAGTGACACCCTTATGACCAAAATGTTGTCAAACAGAAAAAATGGGTTTGAGTGCTGAGCTTTCCAGGAAAAATGGAAAGTTTTATTTTTTCGCGGAGTTGAATGCAAAACCTGCATGCTGGTATGTCATCAACAGGTGCTCAAAGAATACAACATTCAGCACCACCATGAGACTCGCCTGATGACATTGTCAGCTCTCTAGTTGCTTTGCTGGGCACGTGACGTCAGTCTGGTTACTGATGGCGCCCATTGAAGGTCAGGAAGAAGGGAGGTGTTGCCACAAAATTCAGGCAGCAAACCAGGAAAAGATTCTTGTACATTTCATTGTTTTGCACACTTGAATGACAGTAAATGTGTTTCTGCACAGGATCTGAATCCTTATATTTTTGGCTGGTTGAAGTTTTAGGAGAGAAAGGAGGTTAACTCCAAATTCTTATGTTCACAAATGTTTGCAAGTTTAACTTAGTTACATTTTTCATTGAGTTGCACATTTACATTTTTGGCAGGGTGTTTCATTTTTTTCTGTAGCCCCTTTTGAGTTTATTATTGGGATTGCTTCAGTGTCAGATGTAAAATATCCAGTCTGCTTAAAAATTGAATAAATCAATTTTTTTTAAAGTGAAATGGATTTTATTTGAGATCCATTGTCCGTGGGGATAAATGTGTAATAGTAAGTGATTAGACTACTATGTTGATTGAGGCATTTTTTCCAACTGAGTGGAAAAAAGAAAAAACGAAGCTGTATTTTTGCTTTTATGTTACTGGTCCAGCCCACTTGGGATCAAACGCCTTGAATGTGGCCCTTGAACCAAAATGAGTTTGACACCCCTGGTTTTAAATCTTTGCATGTGTCAAATTGTTTTCAGTTTAACGGAATGGCCAGTCTTTTTCAGACTTGATATAGAAATGGAGATTAGTCCTGCTCAATTTATAGTTTTTCCATAAAACTGTACTTTCTTTCTGCAGTGTTTCAGCTCACGTGGGTCAAGGTCAGTGTTTCTGCCTTGGTCCCCGCCCACCTGATTGCAGCTGTTTACAGGCGTACAGGTTTGCCAGAACTATTTTTTCCATTCACCCCCTGAGTGTTAGCAGAGCTGACTGAGCTGCCAGCTCACAAACATGCAGGGGGGCAAGGGAGTAGAAATTCAAACCATGACCTTTGCTACATCAAAAGTCTCCCAGAGGCTCCACAGCCCACAGCTGATGACGCGCACATGTGCAGCTGTTCTTCCCTTGCATTTTTAGTCCCCATCTTGTGGTGCAAAACCAGCTGACCTTTAATTGTGTCCTGCTCTGGCTGCTGTTGCTAACCATTTACCTTTTTGTGTTTTTGTGAGCTCGTGTCAGAAAAAATAAATAAAAGAAATACTGCGCTCAACTTTTTGAACCTCACAACCTGAGCAGTGAGATGTTAAAAGTGAGGTTAAAAGTAATGGAACTGAAAAGGAGAAACTAAAACATTCACAGTCTGACTTCCACCCCAAAAGTCTTGTTTTATGAGTTCAGAGTGTGGCACAAATTAGGAATCATTTTCTATTCATTAAATCCTTTCAATTCCGATTTTTAACCCTTGTTCTATCTCAGATGACCCCACCCTTACATTGACGTGTTCTCCCTACCATGACAAAGGTGGATAAAGGTGGAAAGATTTCATGTAATCCATGGACACCAGTGAGGTTCACAAATCATTGAAGAAAAAAGGCTCAGCGCACTGTCTAGTGGGTCTAGATGACCCAACTCCCAACGTTAAAGTGCCTAGGATAGCACAAGGGTTACAAAGTCTAATGATAAGTCTTGGATGTATGTATGCATTCCCTCTTGTTTTCCTTTCTTCCACAGATTAATGTATTTGTCCAAAGCTGAACTGAATATTTCTGTAAAAATGTAGTAATCAGGAAAACAAATGCTTGGAAACTTGTATCAACTCTATCTTTAAAAACCGGCTGCATCCAATGTGCACCAGTGGAACCAAAAGTTCCGTTTGGCACCGAAGGCCTCCTGGCATCTCACCCCGTTGCCTGCTCCTGCAGGCCCTTAACAGCCATAACACTCTGTTGTCGCTTCACAAAAAAAGTGAAGTGTACATTTATTTAATACTCTGGGTTTGAAAACAATCCGACATCTTTATGCTTAAACCAGAGAGATTAAGGCTCTGATAATCCTTGACATTCTGATGGACCTGCCTGCTGTTGGTTTTTAACTCTGAGGTGACCTCATTAGGAACCTTGTTAGTGTTAAAGACACCAATATTTTGGATGGAACCTTTCTGTGTGGAGTTTGCATTTTCTCCCTGTGAATGTGTGGGTTTTCTCCAGGAACTCCCACAGCCTAAAAACATGCTTCAGAGGTTCATTAGTATCTCTAAATTGCCCCCATAGTTGTGCATGGGAGTGTGTTGCCCTTCAACAGACTGTTCATGGTGTACCCTGCAATCGCCACAACAGCTAGGATAGACTCCAGCAACCCTAAAAAGGGATACAGGGGGTTCTGAGGATGGGCGGATGTTTTGGATCTGAGACCCCCAGGTCATTTGAAAGATGAACCTGAGTGAACAATAACTTCTCATATGAGCGGCCGGCACTGCAGCAAGTTTCAATGGATAAAAATGACATTTTATAGAACAGTTACTTTCATCAAAGCAAGAAAAAAGATGCCGCAGCCCTGATCGCTGATGGAGATAATATTTTAGACCGAAAGTGTTGAGTCTTAATTCAACATCCACCCCAAATATGGATTTATTTCCTTTTTCTGACAAAAGGCACACTGCGCACGCTCAGATGCTGCAGACATTTTCCTGCCAATGTGCTAAACAGACAGAGTGAAAGGAAGTGAGGCCTTTCAGCTCAGCAGTAAGTACTGATCCAAACAATGCAGAGTTTTATGTCCTTGCTGCCTGCTATTCCTCTGAAACAGTATTGCATTTATGGCATTCTGCAGTTTATCTCCTTTTTAACAAAAGCCTCGTGTGGTAGAGTTTTGTTGAAGAATGGTACAAAAAGTTGGTTATTTGGATAATTAAAAGTGCAGTGACAACTGAATAATTCTTGATATGTGTCACCAGGTTCCTGGATGACATCACAGATTTGGATGTCCAATAATGAAACATTCTATAGTCTTAGCTTTGATGGGGTTCTGGCATGAGGTGTGGCTGATCACTTGGTCTCTTCCTGTGGAGGGATTCTGTTTTGGCTCTTACTGCCTTGTTCTGGACTGTCGAACAGCTGACCTTTAGCTGTTTTCTGACCCTAGGGGCTGTGTGGGGCCTTGGGGATTTTTGTGGCTCCCGCTGGGCTCCTGCCCTACTTGTGGTGCTGGTGGACATCCTATTGTCAGTGTTGTTGTTTTTTCTTCTTCTTCTTTTACTACAATTTTGAATTTATTTGTTTTTGTTTAGTTTCTTGTAGTTTGGCTCTCATTTTTGTAGCACTGTTTTCTGTTTTTCGTGAACCAAAATCAGACTTTGCAGTAAGGGAGGACATGGAGCAGAGCTGAGCTGAGAAGAGCCGCCAAACACAGGTGACCCAAAGAGCCTGATCAGAAAGACATTGTTCCCACCCACTGATAACCTTGACCCAACCTTTGAGACTCTGAGTCATGAATACAACAGTACTGCACATCTCCACACAGTGGTGACTCTTGTGTTGTCAAAGTACCAGGTGCAAGCTAGTTATCAGCAGAAGGACTCTGGGAACAAAGGAAAAGAAGGAAGGTTGAGCTGGCTGCTGTTTAACAAATCCACAACCTTAGGGTTTAAACTAGCCTTTCAAAAAATCTCTTAAAGGGAAATTCTTTGTTGATCAAAAACAATTTTGTTTTACCAGATGTGATTTGAATCATATCATTTTCTTTTAGCTATAAGAGGTGGTAGAATTTTTTTCTTAAGTCACAGTCATCTAATGTCAAAGGATTTCCTTTTTTTCATAAGGACTGATAATTTTTACCAGGTGTTTGATAAATCGTTAGTTTGCTGGGTTATCAAACTGCCGCAGCTGATATTTATCTTATAGCTTTGAGACTATCAAAAAACCCGTTCATTAGAAGTGAATTTGTTGTGGTTATAGATTTTTTGAGTTCTTGAGGATCAAATTGGGTTGGGTGCAGCTTTTAATGGTGCAGGCGGTCCCCCAGACGTTACTTGACGTCCCGCTGAGTCCGTGTTTTGCTGCAGAGCTGAATCTTGATGTGTGGTTGGTTTTGTGTGCGTTCAAAAAGAATCAGAGTCAGGTTGGTTTCTGCTGTGGCTGTCAGAAAGGAAGCGATGTTTGCTTTCATCACGCTGTGATCAGAGCAGCAGGATCTGCATGGCCTCCTGGGTCACAGAGGTGGTCTTCAGCTCAGAGACAACACGGCGTGGAAAGTTGAAAAAATTGCTGCATGGTAGACAGCTCGATGCCCTCGCTGTTTCATGTGTGAAAGACAAACTCAATGTAACTTTCAAAGAAACACTCGAATCCTACAGTTTGAGATGAACAGGGAGTCCTGGTTGGGAAGAAGCATATTTTTGTTTTCATTTAAAAATCTATCAACTTTTTGTTGGTTTTCAGGTAAGAATTCATTTTTTATTGTTCACAGTTCCACTTTTGCTTAGTTTTAATCAATAGTCATGCGAAAACAATTTTATATAACCACACATAGGTTTTGAAAAATTGCAAAATAATTCTATATTCTATCCAATTGTGTTAAATTTGATTCAACTGTTTGGTAGGGATTTCAGCTCTGGTTGTGTATTTAAAAACAGTTTCAGAAGTAAAAAACAGTTCACTCAAATGACTAACCTGATCAGAGGATTGATGAACTCCTGATCAGATTACTAATAACAAATGAAGCCACACCAGCTTTTTCTAAAGGAAACTTTTACATTGCAGCTTAAACTGTAACAAGCAAACATCACTAGAAAACAAGACTCCCGTTCAGTTGTTCTGGTCCAATAGAGAGTTTATTTTGTAGCTTTGAGCTGTGAATCTCCATCAAATTGTTTATTATTTGTAGGAAACATTCTGTCCTGCTGCAGGCCTCATTCATTCTGGAAACTGTAAATTTATTTGCTAAAAGTATCTGTGAGCTGCAATTACAGACCTTTTTCCCATAGGAGCTCTACCTGCTAGGGATATATTTCAATTTTCAGAAAAAATAATTATGTGGTTTGATTTTGTGGATTGTGTGCTCTCACAGATGGCAACAGAGGTGGAAAAAAATCAAAAAGTTAGAAACTGAATTAACAAACTTGGATCCAAAGATAATTCAATGGACTCACAGAGCATGAATTGCAAGGAACAGATGGAAAATAAGAAAGGACATCCTGCAGTTAAATATCAATGTTTAATGACACTCAAACTGTGGGATGTAATTGGCCAACTCTGTTCTTTGTAAGTTGTACTTTTATGTTTCTTACTGTATTATAGAGCACAAGAAAGAGGTAAAAATAAATACTTAAAACATTGTGTGCCACAAAGTGAACAAAGAACTCGTTTTCCAGTTTGTCCCCAGCGCTACAGTCAGGGGGGGCGGGGGTCAGGAGCAGGGGAGCATCCCGGAACACTCAGGCTAATGAAGACTGACTGGGACGTGCACATGTTGTCTCACCCTGCAGTTCTCCGGACGTTGGAAGCAGCTGGGTATAAACCGTCCACGAAGAGGCAGAGTTCACTGAACTTTTCTGCCACACTTTTGGACAACATTCTTCTGGTGAGTGTCATGGTGAATTAACACAAAAAACCTCCCATGATGACCAAATACAGAAAGTGTTTAAAGCCTAAGCTCCAGGAAGTCAGAGACTTTTATGCACTTCTTAACCCTTGTGTTTCCACATTATGTTCTTTCTTTAACCCTTGTGCTATCTTAGATGACCCCACCTTTGCATTTATGTGTTCTCCCTACCATGACAAAGGTGGATAAAGGTGGAAAGATTTCATGTAATCCATGGACACCAGTGAGGTTCAGAAATCATTGAAGAAAAAAGGTTCAGCGTCTAGTGGGTCTAGATGACCCAACTCCCAACGTTAAAGTGCCTAGGATAGCGCAAGAGCTAGACATGCAAGAAAAAAATAAATAAAAAGGCAGAAATAATTTAAAACCCATATTAATAGGAATCCCCTTTTTTGCCTATTCCAACCCTCCCAGAAATGTTTTTACAAGGTCATTACACAGAGAAATAAATTACAGAAGAGGATTAGGGCCATGGAGAAAGAAAGAAAAGGGCATAGAAAATTCTGACTTTAATCTCAGAATTCTTAGAAAAAAGCCAGAATTCTGAGATTAAAGTCAAAAATTTTCTATGCCCTTTTATTTCTTACCCAGTGGCTCTAATCCTCTTCCATGATAAAAAAAAGTTAAACAAAAAAGTAAAAAATTATTTCTTTTTCATTGAAAAGTAAAAGTATGAAAGCATTCCAAATCACCAAGATAATCCGAGAAAAGTAAAGAAAGATGGATGAAATGATGCAAAGAGGACCAGAGATTAAACAAAGAAGTGGATTGACCAAAAATAAATAAACAGACAAACTCATTTTTGAAAGTAAATTATAAAAATTCTCATTTTAAAACAGGAAAAAAAAGAAAAAAGATGAGACAACAGGAGCAAAGGCACATCGACAGCAGATGGGTTTGCAAACTTCTGCGTAAAAATGTACTAAACTGACCTTAATGCATCGTACATTTTGCCTTAGACTCCATCTAAATTGGATTCTTTATCATCCATGAGAATGCACACAAGTATTTGCATGTTTGTGGTGGGTTTGGCTGGTTCATTGCCTCCAGAGCATTGATCCCATGAAGTGTAGTTTTGTCATGTGCATTGTCTGGGCTAACAGCTGCTGTGTTTGATGGAAGAAGTGATGCAAGGATGGGTCATGTTTTAGCTGCATCGACTAGAGACAGTTGGAGAAAACTGCACTCCTTTCTTTGAGTGCATCATTTGGCGGCAGATCGATTCATGCACCACATTTATGATTATTGTGTTCTTCTCTGCTGTCACCTGACAGAAGGTTTTTGAAATGAACTCCCTGCAATTTAAGAAGAAATCAATGTTTGTGTGTGGAACTGTTGCACATAGATTTCAAAGCTTAGCAAAGGCAGCAAAACAGTCTCAGAAGTTAAAACAAAGGCACAGGATGAGGTCTTGCTCTATTTTTTTGTGGTCTTTGTGTGTAGAATAGCCACTCTGGGATTCTTAGAGCCTCTTGGAGAATTTTGATGCTGAACTGCAACATTTTAAACTTATTTTTGTTCAAATTATCATGTTATCATCTATAGTTTTAATTTTTTTTTTAAATATAGCTTTGACTTTATTTATATGCTTTTGGCACTTTTGTCTGCTGTTTTCAATTTAATACTAATTCGTAGCAAGCTCCCACCTTTTTCGATAAAGTTTCATTCAAAACTCAGATCAAATATTTTAATTTCTTAATAGACCCGTGGAGGCAGATTGCAAAAGGGAACTATTTCCCATTGAACCTATGTCAATAAACCAGATTATACACCAGAGAAACACAATCTGGTTGTAAAGATGGGAAAGTTGTTGAGTTACAAACTCTGGTCAGTGTGTTTATCTGCTTCTGTCTTTGTTTGTGGTGTAGAACCCCACAAACCACTATATGTTTAGGATTAAAGTTGTCATTCTTATGACTATAATATATTACTTTAAATATATTAAATTTTATTTTTATCTTATTATTTCAAATATTTCTTTGCATTCATTAGTTTTTTTCTTTCCCTCTATTTTTCTTACTGGATTTGAAAGTTTTTTCTTCATTTCTCTATTTTTTCTTAATTAGTCATTTCAACAGTTTTATCATTATTTGTCATCCAAATATTAAAACTGTTTCAACAAACATTTTACACATGACTTCTACATAATACGAAGTTTTGGACCTTTGTTTGAAGACATACCAGCTGGGAGTTTATTTGTTGTAACCCTTGTGCTATCCTAGGCACTTTAACGTAGGGAGTTGGGTCATCTAGACCCACTAGACAGTTCTCTGAACCTTTTTTCTTCAATGATTTGTGATCTTCACTGGTGTCCATGGATTACATGAAATCTTTCCACCTTTATCCATCTTTGTCATGGTAGGGAGAACACGTCAACGTAAGGGTGGGGTCATCTAAGATAGCACAAGTTAAAGGAAGAACATAATGTGGAAACACATGGATTGTTTTTGAATGAGTAATAAATCATTAGATCTCAAGACAGAAACCTCTGATATAAAATCATTATGAGCTTATTTATGTGTTTATAACTGATGTAAGTGTTGACGCTTTTCATGTTTTATTCTCTTTGTTTGTGACTACGTCATGTTTGCTCCTAAATTGTGACTACGTCATGTTTGCTCCTAAATAGCTCCAAAAATGTTGCTTCCGGTTAAACCGGTCAAACAGCTCAGCAAATATGGGCGTGTCTACAACGTCGCGGCGGTCACTGACGTCAGAGCGGCTGTCCCTCAAAACGTTAAACCCACTGCTGTCACTCAGGAGGAACCGGAACCAAGCCTGCAACGCCTGTCTGCTCAGTACCGCGGGTTTTGCGCGCATGACACGCAGGTGAGTGGTAAATATGGTCAATGTCACGATTTCTTCAAACACAGTGAACGCATCTTCTCCGTTTTCACCATGGTTTTCACTTCAGCGTGAAAGCGCGCAGGTCCTCGGTTCGTTTTTCTTTCTGCGTCAGTCAGAAACAGCGTAGGGTTGTACGCATGCGTAGGAGGAGCGCCTCTGCTTGTATGCTGCACTTGAAGCTAAAAGCATAAACGTATCTATTATTTGTTCACAATATAAATCTGTCATGTATTTCACTGACGTAAATAAAAAACAACAACAAACAAATCTGCTGTTCAACTCTAGTGCGCATGCTCACCCTCTTCTGACACCCCGTCGGTACCACGTCACTGACGACCCCTGGGTGAAATCACAACACACTATTTAGTCTTACATTTGAATAAGTTTGAAGTTATTCTACGCATTACATGTTTTTCATACATTTCATATGGGTTTTTATGAGCACCATGTATTAAATTAACATTTTACCCAAAATGTACGCAGATATAAATCCATTAATACATTTCTTTTGTTTGTTTGTAATCTACAGTAAAACTGTTATCTTACATTTTAAGTCGTACACAGTAGTGCAACCAAAGCTATCTTATCTTTTTATCATTATTATTTTTGTTCCAGTAGATGTTTTTAATCTTTTCATAGAACTCTGCACAAATCTGACATGTGGCTGTAGTTGATGCCCTGCAGCTCTTCATGTGGAAAAAAATCATTTTCTCAAACACCCACTCCGGTAACATGAAGCAGCAGGAAATGTAATCGTGTTTGGAGGGAGGGGGGTGGGGGTTGTTTACAGCATTTTTGTGAAAACAATGTTTACAGAATTTAAACTACCACTGCACAATTTTCTGTTTGTTTGCAGAGGGGAATAACAATGCTTAAAAAACATGTCTCTGAAAGAAGATACAAGAAAAACGAGGTGAGAAACACTATTTTTGTTTGTCATGTTACACTTAAAAAGAAATTAAACTATTTTTTTTAATTTATTTTTTTGCAGCTCTCACCCAACCAATCTGTATACTAGCCTCCCTCAGACATGCCTACCCATCGTGTACCACCCAGACTACAACATCACCTTCATGGGCTTGGAGAAGCTGCACCCCTTTGATGCAGGAAAGTGGGGAAAAGTCATCCACTTTCTAAAAGGTTAGAGTTTAGATTAGACTGAGTGTGTTAAGCTTGGATCGCCATGGTTAACTGGATTACCATAGAATCTGAAGACTGAACTTATTTTGAAAGTTTGAATTACTCCTTTGTAAGTTAAACTGCAAAGACGAAGAGTAAACTGTTGCAAAACACTGACTTTAACACTGCAATTAATAGTTAAAATGGATTTCATGTTTTGTTGAAGCGCAGCCTTCATAGCTTGTGTTCAAATTGAATGAATATTTATTTATATAGCACTTAACAATGCCTAATTGCGAAAATTAAGAAGAAAAATGAAAAAAAAAAAAACAACAGTATAAAATTAAATAAGGCACTTAAAATACATGAAAAATAGATAGGAATTACCGTAGATAAAAAGGGTAAGAAAAAGAAAATTCCACAGAATACTTCATTATTTATATTTAGAGTTGTTCATCGATGGATTCACTGATCTCCACATCAGACTTATTGTGGAACCTTTTCTACATGGAGGTTGCACTCCAGTGTTTTTGGCTTTTTTATGTTTGCTTAAGTTTTATTATGAAAAACTGTATTTAAACGTATGATCCTTCGTAAGTACATCTGGAATCAGGACACCTTTGGCCGTGTGTTTCATCAGGAATTACAGTCCAGCTGTGTTGCAGATGTGTTCTACAGATGTTAGATTTTTCAAAAGACAAATGTGTGACATTGTTATCCAAAACAAATGCAAGTTAACAGAAAGACCTCCCCCTGATCTTCATTCCACTAAGGTAAAAAAAAAAGCATCTTGTTGTGAGTCTGTTTGGACCTAAAGGTTGAATCCGGATCTGTTTTGGTTCATAACCAGCAAGGATGATTGATAAAAGACCTTCAAACAGATATATTTTCGTTTAAGGGTCTCTGCACAAATCTGATATGTTGTGTTCTTTATTTTTAGACATGCTTACTTGCAGCTTGTCATCTGATTTGTTGATGACTTTTTTTTAAACACGTTTCCAGCATTGGAACACTGACACCATGGTCACTGTTCGCATGTCTTCAAAGGAAGAGTGCGGTCAGAGGCTGCTCTGACTCTGCTGTCAGCTCATGGCTTACATCCATTAGACCGACTCACAGAGTGACACTGGGCTTTTATAGAAAAAAACAAAAAAGGCTTTGTTGGGATTTAACACTCAGAAAAAGTATTTGCTCTCCCCTTCAGACTGCCGCTGATGCTCAGACTGATGGAGGTGTCAGTTAAAGTTCTGAGCTAGAATTGCTCGAATGCCAAAGCTTGTTTTTGAAATATCTGCTGTTCGGACCACGGTGTTCTGCTCTGTTCTCTCTGAGGGTTTCTCGCCTCCCGTTCCACTCCCTGCAGAGCTTTTTGAAGTTCTATTTCTCTTTTTATCTCTGATTCATGACTAGAAGTAGTAAGTGATACGATTTTTCTTATCCAGCACCTTCCTGTTTGACTCTGTCTTAGAGGAACGCTTTCTCACTGATGCTGACATCGTGGAAGCCCGTGAAGCCACGGAGGAGGATCTGCTGGTGGTTCACACCAAACACTATCTGAAAAAGTTAAAGGTAGGAGCTTCTCTTCATGGTACACTTGTAGCATGGCCCTGTGGCACACCTTAACCCTGGAAAACCCATGGGTTAACATTTGGCTGATGTTTTTTTTTTCTTTTCTTAAATGCTACTTTCCAAAATAACCAAGCGATTGTTTTTCAGTTCTCCAGGTTAAGAGATGTGTGCTGAAATGCATGTTGGGAAATGACTGGCTCCATCATGACCAAAAATTTTAAATTTATTATAAAACATGTACCTTAAACCGTTACAAAATTAAAAACTCTAAGGTTTTGTTATGAAGTATCATGTGTACTGTGCTTCTGCTTTGTTTGGCGGCAGTGGTCGGTCGTCGTGGCAACCATCACAGAAATCCCTCCGCTCTTGTTTCTGCCGAATTTCCTGGTGCAGCGAAAGGTGCTGAGGCCTTTACGCACGCAAACAGGAGGAACCATCATGGTAACTCTTTCTTTGAGAGTCTTTGTCCATCATCCACTCACCGTCATCCTCAGAAGATCCTCTGTGGTTCTAGGTCATGAACTCTAAACCCTTCTTCAGAACTCACCTCTATAAATGACACATATACGGATGATTAGAAGCACAACATTTGATGTCAATAAATAACAAATTGAATCATGAGTTGTTGGTTGTGTTCTAGGTAAAAGGTCTTCCATCCACCGTAAAAGAGTGATTTCTGCCTAAAAAGTTTAGCAAATATTCTGTGTCACTCTATAATCCTTCTTAAAGAACAGATATGCAAGCTTTTGTTTATCTTTCATCCTATTTGTTTGATGACCTCTGTTTTTTTCTTATTTTTTCTGTAGTTTTACATCCTTTAACTACAGCTAATCGCCGCCGTTAAAACTTTAGGAGATCAGGGACAAACAGGAGAAGTTAAAACCGTAGAAAGGTTGTAGTTTTAGAAATTTGTTATGGTTGAAATGATTTATTGGTTTATTTCATAGTAAAAATGACCAAGTCTGATCTTTAATGGGATTCTTTTAAAGGAGCTGAAGTAAAACATTGTCCTCTACAGGCTGGAAAACTGGCTGTTGACCGAGGATGGGCCATCAACGTTGGTGAGTAAGTCCACGGTGAAGCAGAAGCACCAGCTGGGTTAACTTTGTTCTTTCAAACATAATTAGGTTCAAAAAGTTAAAGTGCTTCTTGATTTAGTGTGTCAGCTCTGTATGAATGCAACCTCACCTCCACAACCATCATCATCATTTGTTTTTTTCTCTCTGAGCTGCTATGAGGAGTGAATTTCTCCTTGTGAAGTTATGGAGACACGTGCCACACGTGCTCAAGAACATGCTAAACACGCATTCTTGAATTGGCAATTAGGCTATGGTGTTCAAACTGGACAAGCAGGGAGGGGCTTTTTCCTTTTCCCTCTTTTTGTTTTTCTACTGTTTAGTAACAGTTAGAAGAGACGTTGTGCAAAATGCTAAAGCGGTGTAAATCTTACAAATCTTACTCCAGGCTTCTTTTTCACAGCTCGATTTCATTATATGAAAGACTTGGTGTCACTGAATTCAGCCAGGCACAAACCACAATTATTCATTTCTCCTCCATGATCAATTTTCAAATGGTTAGCATTTTCATGAATTAAAAGGGACGCCATCCATACGCAAAAATATGAGTCTGATTGGTCAAAGTTCACCCTGATTTAACTTTCAACGCGTGTTCAGTAGCCGCACGTTCTCTACATAGAGCTTGAAAACAGTCGTAGTAACTTGAAGGCGAGAGTTTTGAACGCGGAAACCTGAAGCACGCAGTAACGCGTGTTTACATAGACTCTACACCGGAAGTGCTTGAATGCACGTTGCTGAAGGCGGTGCGAACGTAGCTTGAGATGTTCTTCATGAACCTGGACCTTGTTACCTCAACACTTTCCTCTGCTGTCTTTCAGGTGGGGGCTTCCATCACTGCTCCAGTAACAAGGGTGGGGGCTTTTGCGCCTATGCGGACATCACTCTGGCCATCAAGGTGACTCTCACACCCTGTGTCATTCTGTACACAAAGTGTGTGTAAAGAGGGTGTGGTACACAGAGGGTGTGGTGCTCTGCGCCAATAGCCATTCAGACAGAAACTGTGGTAAACTCATGTCTGTTCACATGTCTGAATGGGCAGCTGTAAAGTGAATGTAATCAGTCATGAAAATAAGCAGAGAAGTGTTTTGTCTCAGTCAGGGGTGGTTTTGAGTGTGTTGTTAGGCTGTTTTAAGCGTCCCTCCGCAATTAGGTTTAGAAAAAGCAGTGCACAGTCTGAAAATAGACTACAACCAAATAGGCATAAAAAGTGAAGCAGAACACTAGGAACACAGCGGCAAGGCTGACAGATGGAAAATTAAAGGATTTTCACAGATAATTTCTTTGGATTGTCACTTTGCTGACGACTTTTTAAACCTTTATAATTCCTAAAACTGGGATGTTTATCATTGCCAGGAGCAGCTGGTACTCTAAATGTTTACATAAAAATGTCTATTTCAAGTGTTGATGTTGTCTTGTTTCACACTGCTGGGGTATCCATTAAGACAGATCTGGTGTCATCTCCGTAATGGTTTTGTTTCTGCCTCTCCAGGCGTTACAGGCTGACTGACTGAGGGCTAAAAGGGAAACAGTTTTGTGTTAACGGGCGCTCCGACTAAAAGAGTCTTTCTGATGTGTGTAAAAAAATAAATAAATAAAAAAAGTTTAAAGTTTAAAATATTTATGTGGGCCGTTCCCAGTGCTCTTTAAATTATGATTATGTTGTTTTCAGCCAAAATGCAACCAAAATGTTAAAAAAGAAAAATTTAGGACATAGTTTCTGCAGAGCAGAAATTCAGAAGTTCATTAGAAATTTGCCTCTGAGTTGTGGGCCGGACCGTTGGCACAGAGAAACCCCGCCTCCCTTCCCTTTGCCGTTTCTGAGAGCTCTGTTTACACGCTTTCCCGCTAGAGCCCTTTACATCCCCCACCTAACATTACCGGTGCAACAAAGATTTCAAGCAATATTGGAGCTATCCAGCTGTACAGTTTGGTAACAGAAAATGCAGAGCGAAGGACTAACAGATGTGGAAATTAAAGTTCATGCATCAGTGCGAATGCAAATAAAAATAGACTATAAGAAAGCAGGGGTCGGCTGGACTCTTTTTACCTTTATTTCTGAAGATACACAACATTGTTGTGTAAGGAAACCAAACTGCCAACCCTAAAAAAAGAGGAATGGCTAACTTCATTAAAGATAATAATAATTCTCGTCCACAATTGTGTGAGCAAGTCTGCCTCCTGCAGCATAAAATGTGTAACAATTTGTCTCTGGGCAGGAACATTTGCATTTAGAACAGAGAAAGTTATTGCTGCTTTGTCAATATTTTCTTCTTCTTCATTTCTCAGTTTCTGTTTGAGAGAGTGGAAGGCATCTCCAAGGCCACCATCATCGATCTAGATGCTCATCAGGTGAGCCAGAGATTACTTGTCTGCATGTCACAAAATTCACTTGAATGTTTTTCATTGAACGAAAGAATCCCCTAACGGGTTATTATATTTTGTAATGACAGAATGAACGTCTTCTGTTGTTTATCTGAAATGTTATTTGTACGGTGGCCCTGAAGTGTAGATCACACCGACTGAATATGCTCCGTTCTAGCCATAAAACTTATTAGTATTATTATTATCCAATCAGCGAAGTCATACAGTACCTACCTTTTATGGTTTCTTATTGTGATTCTTTTTTTGTTTTCTTCTAACTTGTCCTGTCCAACAGCTGAGCAAGCAGATCAGAGCTGAGTGCCTCTTGTATTGGACAGACTGAGAGTATATGTGTATAAACCCCTTTTGTATTTGAGGCTAAGCTTTATTTATGAAAATTATATTTGTCCTTGTTGGACCGGACGGAAAAAGAAACAAAACAGAAGATAAAGAAACAGAGTGGGATGTCAGAGATGGGGGATAAGGGGTTAAAGTGGGGGGTAGTCGACATTACAAAATTAAAACATAAAAATGTCGTAAGTAAATTGGATAACATAACCTAGTTCACACAGCAACAAAAAAAATAGTCTGCTAACAACTAAGTTGGAAGTATAATTATGCAGTGATCATTAAAGATTTATCTCCCAGGATTACTGCACAGGGACACACAATATTCGCATTACCAATGTTCATGAAGAGGGGTGTAGAAAAAGAGAAAAAAACAATACCCATGCCCGTATTTTTTTAAAAGGTGAATACGAGGGTGGGTTGAATGAATGCTCCAGCAAAGGCAGGAGACCCGGCACCCCACACCCCAGAGCTAGGGGCCGTCAGCGCAGCAACCCGGCTGATCCAGGCATCTAAGAGCCTCACCGTCAGACAAAGATCCAGGAGCCACCAGCCTTTCCCGTGCACCTGATGATTCACCTTGTGATTCATTTTTTAACTTTTAATTTAATTTGATTTCTGCAAATTACTTTGGTTTTTTCCCCCAGATGTTTCCTTTTAACTTCATTTTATTTTTTGGGGAAATGTGTTTTCGTTTGCAGAACTTTTTTTGTATTTTTAAAAGTTGTTAGGTTTTTTTCATTACTTGTTTTGCTTTTTTAACCATCATTTTGATCCTTAAGATGTTTTTGTTGAAAGTGATTTGTTGGTGGGATTTGTACTTTGGGGCCACCGTACATCTCCCGGCCTGTGAAGCTCTTGTCTCTGCTCTATCTGATGCACACAGCTCCGACACATGAATTTAATGTGTAAAATTGTTTCTCATGGTTTAGAATGTAATTTCCATTTATCTCTAAGTGTAATAGTCTTCCATCTTTAACACGCTTAAGTAAGAGCCCTCTGCGCACTTTTTCATGAACGTCATTCACTGTCATTGAAGCGAACCCCCTTCCTAGCAGCCTCAGCATTAGTGTTTCACCTGACTTTGACGTTTATTCTTTTGCGCTCAGCTGTAATTCTGCTGGAGTTGACCCTGAAGCTGAATTCCTGGAGCTTTGAAAGCACCCGCTGACACGGCAGAGGACCGGCACAGGTCCTAGGGGGGTTAGCCTTTCTTTCTGCTTCCGTGTGCTTCAAAGGTGGAGTGAAAGCTCACAGTGGCAGATCCCGGAGGAACAGAAAACAGCGAAGCTCTCAGGAAAAATCAGAACGTAATGAACGTGAAGAGCAACAGAAAGTCCCCAAACCCCAGTTTGGGTTCTGGGTGGACCTGAGGGGTTGTAAAAATATATGAAAGGATCAAAAAGGAGACTTCTAAGAACAGTCAAGATCAAAACAACAGTCACTAGAGAATGTGCAGGACTTAACAGCTTCAGAGCTAAAGGAGGAAAAAAAGGAGAACAAACGGTGTCTCCCTCAGACTGAACACTGTGATGGTTAGCTTGAATACCCACTCCAATGAAAGTTGTGTTTTTGATGTTTTCTTGTAGTATTTTTCTCACGATGGAGGACATATTAACGCATATTCATTTTAAAGTAACCACTGGGAACTCTTAAAATAGTTTATTCTTCTTCAATTGTTGTCTGTTGCTACTGGACCTATCAGACATTTTTTTTGGACTGAGGGAGGAAGCTTGAGTGCCTGAAGAAAACCCACACGTGCACGGGGAGAACATGCAAACTCCACGGAGGAAGGACCCAGCTGGGATTTGAGCCAGGGCTTTCTCTGCTAACGCCACTGTGCACCCCCCCTGACAGAGTCTGTGGTTCTGCTGGTTTCCAGGGAAACGGTCATGAGCGCGACTTCTTGGAGGACAGGCGGGTCTACATCATGGACGTGTATAATTCCCACATCTATCCCGGGGACGGACACGCCAAGCGTGAGTGAGAGTCCCACAGCTCTGCTTGATACCAGCTCAGCCGGAGGAACCATTGCTAATGGTGGAGACTAACAAAGGACTATATTATGCTAAAAAAAGAGCCTAAACTCACTATCCCCTTTTAGTAAAAAGAAATGTGAAGTAAGTGTTTAACTAGTTTTAGATCATCAGTTAACGAACTGACACTGCCTCATCGGAAGATACTTGAAAGTGGAAATCTGGATGACTAAAGCCCAGTGGGTTGAGCAACCTGCCTTCCAAGTGGTTAGTTAGGGGTTCAAAACCTGAGTGGTTTTGATCCGTCTTTATTTGCTCAGGCGATCAGTGACACTTTGGACATGTAAGGTGATGATTATCCTCTCTTGCTTGGAGCTCCAAAGTGTGTGATATTTCATGGTCATCTAACATTTAACTTAATGAAAGTTGATAGCTCTTGCTTCTGCGCTCTGACCGGTTCTAAATCAATGCTGGCCTTCTTTACTGTACATGAAGGAGCCATAAGGAGAAAGGTGGAGCTGGACTGGGGAACCGAAGACTCTGAGTACCTTCAGAAGGTGGAGCTTCACTGCGAGGGTGCGCTGAATGAGCTCCGCCCTGACATCATCGTCTACAATGCAGGAACGGACATCCTGGATGGAGACCCCCTCGGAGGGCTATCCATATCACCTCAGGTGAAGAGGCTGCTGATATTTCTGCTTTTCTGTGGGTTTGTTCGGGTTCAGGTGTGCTGCTGCATTAACCTCTGTGTTAATGACCAGAACCTTTTAGTTCTGTTCAAATATTTGTTAAAGGTTCTGGTCAGGCGTGTGAAACTGTGTCCCCCACCTCCCGCCAGGGCATTGTGAAGCGGGACGAGATCGTGTTTAGAGCTGCAAAACAGCGAGGCATCCCCATACTGATGGTGACATCTGGAGGATACCAGAAAAGTACGGCAAGGATCATCGCTGACTCCATCCTGAACCTGAGGCAGCAGGGCCTGATCAGGGGCGGAGCTGGGCAGAGCGAGGGGCTTCCTCTGAGGGCGACCCACATGGAGAGCAGCTCTGGGTCAGCTGGGTCCACTTCCACGCGAGAATGAGGAGTTTCTGTCTGCACACGTCCTCCATGCACTCTGAACTTTTGCTCTTTTGCACAACAAAAACCTTCTTGAGCTTTCTGACGTTTTGTTTGGAGGTCATCAAAGCTAAAACTGTAAGGAAATAACAGCCTTCTTCTCGTGTGACTTGTGTTCAAAAAGTGTTTACATTTTAACCAGAAGAACTAGTTTTGTCTAATTCATGTTTAGGGGCTGACTTTGGAGAGGTTTTCTATCTCAGGAAAAGTATTAATATCTAAATTGAAAAACAATAAGTTAGGTTTAGTAATAACACTAAAAGTACTTTAATAATAATCCTCATCCGTTTTTTTCATAATTGTTAAAAACTGTTCTCAAACAAAAATTAAGTGAAACTTGCCTGTGTTTGACGACTAGATCAATTTAGTTTAATCTTTATGGTTTTAAAACATTTTATTTTAGTAGGGGTGTAAAGATAAATCAATTATTTAAATTATATTTGAGGCAAGTTGTTAATTGAATCAACCTATACTATTATAAAATAGTTTCAAAATGAAATAAATCGGTTAGATTTATATTGGAAAATACCATTTGGGTTGAAGTATGGTAGGTTTATTTCAACATAAAAATGACCAAGTGCATCACAGTGATCAACACACATGTGATGGCAGCAAAAAGTGATTAAGCCATCATTCCAGTCCAGTGTGTGGACACACTTTCAATTATGTAACCATACAGTGTGGTAAAATGTTCTCATCATGTTCCGTTATTTTAATGTCGAAAAACAAAAGTGGGCTGACACTTTACAAAACTAAATTGTGAATGGATTTGCCTTTAATTTTTTGTTTACTTGTTTGTTTGTACAAATATTTAATTTAAACTTTATTATCTTGCAAGAAATACAAGGAATCTTAAAAAACGTCACCTTCACTGTTTAGTACACAGCTATTTATCTCTGAGTCACAACCTTTGGCTAAAGATGACCTCAATCAATATTAGGTTAGTGAATCGTTCAAAATTACGGTAAATTGTATCAGCAACCACAATTATTTTACAAATCCAATTGTTAAATTGAAATGTTTTAGCTTTAAGACGTGTTGATGCCTCATGTGTTCGTGTTGTATCAGTGCAGAAAAAAGCTCTTCTTTTACACTTTTGTTGTGATAGTAATTCCATTGAAATGTTTGGTTTTGGGCTTCATCTTGATGTTGGGCCACGTCTTATTTCCTATTTTGTAACTGAGATTGTTGTAGATTTTCTTATTTTTTTTATTGCATTTTTATGAGGTCTTCAAACATGTGGGGATCATACAGTAGGTAGTATGATGATGATCACAGGTAGATCAGCACTTGTGTCTAACACAGATGCTGGTCGATTTAAAAGAGAAAGCTAGATGGAACTTCACAAGCTAGCGCCCTGGACACCAGCTGTACCCTGGCCTCCCTCTGGAGGGAGCCCCTGGACAAACAGTCTGGAAACCGTCACTGAAAAGCTTTTAAATTTTTGCACTACATAACTGCTTTTGTTGCACATATTTGACTGTGGAGAGGGTGAAGCTGAACTGTTTGATTACTGGTTTCTGGAACTAGGACAATAGAAGTGGTTGTGGTTTAAAAAAGCCTCCATGGTTGTGTGTGTGTGTGTGTAGAACAGAGGGTAGATGATTGGCAGCAGGTGAAGCGATTGGTGCACAGGCTTGACTGATGCTTCAGCTTCTATAAGACCATGTTTTTTTTATCCAGCCATGTCTTCCCGTCTGTGTGTCATGATTATCGATATAATTGATCAATACTGATAATATGTGTGCTCTTTGTAATGTATTGGAAACCCTGTCCATTTAAAAGTGTTTTTAGCACTCTACTCAAACAACAGTGTGCCATCATCCTCCATGTTTATTATTGCTAAATGTGTTCACTGCAACAAGAACATCATCTTTCTCAGGTTTTGACCTATTTATGAAAAGATGTTGATTTGTGCAACATATCTATGATTTTGGATCAACTCCAATTGTTATGTTTGTGTCATAAAAAGGTCTAAAACCTTGTGTTGTGGTTCCTGCTCCAAAAAAAGCATTTCAGTCAGACAACTCATGGAGTAGTAATAACATTTATTTTCACATCTTTAGTTTGCTTTCACATACTTTGTTGCTTTCACATTCTTTGACATTCACTTTCCTTTAAGTTAGCATTCACTTTCCTCCGAGTAAGCATTTTGCATTCCTCCAAGTAAGCGTTTTATATTCCTCCAAGTTAGCATTTCACATTCCTTTAACTTGCATTTCACATTCCTTTAACTTTGCATTTCACATTCCTTTAACTTTGCATTTCACATTCCTTTAACTTGCAATTCACTTTGCTTTAACTTTGCATTTCACTTTCCTTTAACTTTGCATTTCACTTTCCTTTAACTTTGCATTTCACTTTCCTTTAGTTTGGCATAAAACTCTGTGCCATTCCAAGAGACAAATTTCCATAAACTTTTGGGTAATAACTACCCCTAAAGGAGCTCGCAGGTGGAAGCCGGGGAGGAGGGTGGGGCGAAGAACGCAGTGCTGCAGTAAAGAAGGATGAACAACTTACACACCTGGACTTAAATAGGATGCTGCACAGGTGAGTTGATTTACTGACCCGCCCTATAGGGCTCTATAGAGGAGGGGCCTCTATAGAGCCCCTCCTCTATAGAGTGGCTCTACCCTAAGCTTTACTTAGTGGCCTAAGTACCGCCTGCCTGAGTTGTCTGCCCGAAATGCTCCCAAGGTCGGACAGTCTAAAACGTAAACACAAAACAGAACGTGCAAACATTTTGTTCATGTTAAGTGTATGGACCTGTTTCCTTATCTGGTTCTCTTTGGTTGATCTGAATGTTCAGGTTGCAGGAAAATGGGACAAATGTGATGCTGCAGTGAACACTCACACCCTGGTAGGGTGTCACCCATTAGCTTTCATTCACTTCATTTTATAATTAATTTTTTGAAAGATTAAAATGTGCATCTTTAGAAATAAGATCAAACTGTTTCTATATTGGTTTCCATAAAATCTAAAATGGAATTCATTTAATGAAATGTATTCATTTTAAATATAAAGTCAAAGTATAATACATCTTTTCATAGTTTTGGGTTTTATCCGTCACTTAACAAATTCTAAAAGTTTGGGCTCAGAATTTTTTTTCTTTGCTTGTTTGGACCCATGGTGCCTTTTCTAGTTGTTGATTTCTCTTGTTTTTTGTTTAATATTTTTGTAAGTACTTAAAAATTCATAAAGCATGGTTCAAAATCAACAAAAATATAAATTATATTAGTTACTGTTTATCCCAGTATGCTGTGATCATACATTGTTTTGGTTAATGGACTTTATTTTCTTATAACATTTTGATGGTAGGAAAAAACATTTTTGGATCTTTGCTGGCTTCTCATATTGAAGAATAACTTTTTGACTCAGATTTAAATAACAACAAAATGGCAAAGACTTTTTATAGAAAAGTTAGCGGTTATGATATAGCTTTGGAAGCCCCTAGAAACTGGAAGTATTCCGAGGGTGAAGGCTCTATGGCAGGGGCTCTCAAAGTGTGGCCCGCGGGAAGATTTTTTGTGACCCTCAATAAAAGAGAGCCAGAGCAGGTTCCTTTGAGGAAAAATGTTGTGTTGGTGAGAAGAAAAGGCACTTTCAAGCTAAGTGGACAAATGTTTACTTTGTCCTACCTCATGGGCTGGATAAAGTCATGTGCCTTATTTGCAAGCAGGTAAATGCAATGCTTAAAGTATTCAATATAAATCTTCAATCTTCATTCCTCCTGGTCTTCTGACCAGGAGGAATGCTGAAATCTCAAAACATGCACGGCTTCTCAGGAAGCGTAAGCAGATTGAGAACACTTGGGTTAAAGGCTGCAGGATTTATGTCAAACCACTCGGTCCAGAGGACCGCACCAAGGTTATGGTCGTGAACACCATGAAGGACTTTGAGAAGTGTTTGATCACGGTCGTCTGAATCAACGTGGAGTAATAAATCAAAGAGCCAAATAATTTCAAGAAATATGGCACCTGGAATCATCACTTTCTCCATACGTCTGACGTCACCTGAATAACAGCAGAGAGTTCTGACCTGCAGACAACTTGACCTCAACTTTCACCGCAGCTGATATCAGCTGAAGAAGGATATGGACCTGAATCTAATGTCTGCAGACATAACATGGAAGAGAACTATAAACTGTTTGGAACCCAGGAGATCAGCTGTTATCAGTAAAAGAAGAAATACCAACCTTGGACAATCGACAGTTATGGACCCTTTTTATTTTCCCTTACAGCATTACCTTATTATAAAAAAAAAAAAGATAAAAAAATACAAAAAAATATTTAAAAAAAGTAAAACAAATGATTAATCACTTATTGAAAATTGTTAAATTGATTGACTTTTGATGATATTACTTCACTAGCTCCTAAAATTGATAAAATGATTCAAAAATCTTTCCTAATGTAGCATAACTTTGCACATGTTTTTAACTTTTGATACTTGATGACATTTTGCTATGAAAATTCCTGAAACAGTGTTGTGTCTATTTTACTGATATAGTATTATGTTTTAAAGCATATGAATGACTTTTAAAAGTAACATAATTTGCATATATTTCAGATGCTGCATTTGCCATGTTGATTTCTAAAGTTATTCTTGACGTAGTACTTAAGTAATTTCATCTTTGGCACATGCTTTATTGATACCTTATGATTCTTAATTCTGTCTGATAAAACCTAGGAACCGGATATTGATAAATCATGAATTAAAATGGTTATAGTATAACGGGGTGGGATTATATAAGTTCGCTTCTTTCCACTCCCTTTCAAGAAATTTTTATTTATTATGTCTAATTATCCTAAGTTTGATTAGTTACTGTATGAATGTATAACTGATGATTATATTGCTTTTGTGTATTATTTCTATTTGATTGCTTGAAATAAACCATTTCAAATCAAATCAAAATCAAATCAATATGTTACAGATCATAAAAATTATGGCAAATTTACCGGCGAGGAGCACAAAAATAAGCTCCAACAACTATAACGAGGCTATGCTGCACACCAGATGTTTACAAAAATGACTAAATCCAGGGAAGCTGTGACAGAAGCTAGCTACATTGTGGCTTTGGAAATGGCCCGGCGTAACAAGCCCTTCAGTGACGGGGTGTTTGTAAAAGAATGTTTGCTTAAAGGAGCTGACATTGTTTTCCCCAGAGCAAAAGAAAGTCTGTCAAATGATACAATTAATAAATGAGGAGAAGATCTGGGCAGCAACCTTCGACCGCAGCTGGGAAAACGTCTGGAGGGCCTGGTTAATCGTACAAATTAAAGTTATTAAAAACAACTTTTTCTGTTTTTTCATTTTCTTTCACCAAAATTGGCCCCGAGTCTAATGGCGAGTTCCTAATTTGGCCCTCTGATACAAAAACTTAGTGAACCACTGCTCTATGGATTCCTATTAAACTTAAGGGGAAGCCACTAAACAGAGAAACTGAATAAAGGCAGCTAACAGTAATGATGATGAGATGTTAACTTATTCTGTTACTAAAGGTGGAACGTGTTAATGAGAGTAAAAACAATGACTCCGTATTCCAGGACTGTAGACAGCAGATTTGGTTTTGGATTCTGTAACTACATCAGGGTTCTGACATCTGAGGCTCTGGAGCCTCATGGGGCTTTTTTATCCCTCCATTGTGGCTTTAAGGAAAATACTTACAAACTTAATAAGTATTGGGTTTGCATTGCTTCATTTGTTTTTAGTTAATTACATTTTGTAATTCATGCTTCCATTGTTAACATGTCAGATAACTTAGGAGAACGATGCCAAAAGTTTTTAGTTTTTATTTTAGACATGTCAAAACATTTGTAAAGACAAAATTATATAAAAAACAAGAATCCAGAAGGAAGTGAGAAAAAGACAAATCTTAAAAATTCTGACCCAGTACTTTATGTTATTATATTCCTAAACCCAGTAATCCCATAATCAAAGTTCAGTGCCCTAGCTAAAAGTGCATTCAGTTAAAGTTGCACATGTACTTGCTACTCATTTCCAAAAACACCCAAATGAAAAACAAAATCTCATTTTTGTAAGCATGCATGTTTACAACTGCTAATGTTTTGTAAATGTCCATATTTATCAGTAATCATATTTCTGTATTTATATTTAAACTCTTTTATGTTCGGACATTGTTTCAAACGTTTACTGGTTCTATTCCACAGCTTCACTCCACAAATTGAAACACAAAACCTTTTTGTTTGTATGCGCTTTATACATGAGAAATTATTTTTTCCCCTAAGATTGTATTTTTCCTGTCTTTTAGTAAACAACCTTGGATATTTGTCTGTGATAAATTGTTTTCTGCATTAATTATTATTTGAACTGTACAATACTATACTAGATCATAAAATTTCAATAATTTTGATTGTGTGAATAATTTGTTCGTATGCTCAAGGTAACTAACTTTGTGTTGATTTGTATTGCTCTCTTTTGAAGTATTGAAAGTGAATGTAACATTGTTTTATAGTTGTTCCCCCAAACCTCTAAACAGTAAGCGGAATATGGTAAGACCAATGCACAGTAAAAAATGTGGAGTGTTCATTGGTCTTACTAAGTTGAATCTATTGCCAAAGTGGTTTAGTATTACATTAACTAAATCATACTGTATTTACATGTGAAGATTTATAAAAGAAAAGGACTCAACAGCAATGTTTTCATGTTTATACTCAACAGTACATGTTGAGGCAAGACTACGACTCTCACTGGATTTTAGATCTGTGAGAAACTGGCCCAAATGTACTTACAGCATTAAAGTCCCACTCCATTAATGTTCTTATTCATTTTAAAAGGATACCCAGTGGCCTTTTACTTATGATTGTGTCATTTTTAGCCAAAAAAACAAACTGTGTTGTTTCCTAGGACATAGTCTCTGCAGAGCAGCAGGAGTTCATCAGAAATACCCCCTGACTTGTGGGTGGGACTGTTGGCGCAGAGTAAACCTGTGTTTACCCTTTGTTTACACTCTCTCCCTCTAGCTTACAGCCTCTCACAACCCCAACCTAACATTACCGATGAGTAATGTCAGAGCGATCCAGCCGTACAGTTTGGAGCCAGAAGCCAGCTCAGATGGGGAAAACAAAGGCGTACATGGATCTCTTTGCAAGTTCTACTTTACACCTACAAGCTCCTTCTAACTACATTTTTGTGTGTTCCTGATTTACAACAATTTGAATAATGTCATACTCAGAAATAGAACTTTAAGATTATTTCTCATAATATATACACGATTTTCTTGTGAGTGGGTCTTTGAAGGTTGCGGACCTCTGAGGGAGATTGAGATGAATTTGATGCAGGGACGCCTCCTGGTGGTGGAGGGGAAAAAATGAACCTCAGTGATGTCCAAACGGAGGAGGACCAAAGCCCCCTCCTCCCCTATATAACATTTTCTAGCTCTGCCACTTGTTTCTTCCGTATTTTTTTCATTTATTTTCTAACTTTATTTGAAAACTTCACAAAAACCCTTCCAACAACTCATTTATGACCCTTTGATACGAGAGGGGCCCTGAAAAGCTTTTGGCCAGAGCGCAGATCGCTGTACATCCGGCCATAGATGATGTTAGAGAACTGTTCTGAATGTGAAACAACAGAACTCTGAAGAATTCTGGAGGGACTAAATACATATTGGGGAAAGTCTAATTACAAAAGAACATCCTGAGTCTTTCATAATCCAGTTTCTCTGTGCGCGCAGTAACCATGTGGAGACGATACGTGTAGTAATCTGTCAGCACCTCAGGTTCTTAAGTAATTCCTGACCCGGTTCGATTATCTCTTTGCGCAGCGGGTCCCGGTGTTTTGGCTCCTCACCGGGCTCTAAAGGCTTCGCGGAGTCCCCGCCAGGGGCAGCTGTCCCTCGGCTCCTCCTCCGCGCGCCTGCACCCCGCGGCGCGCACGCATCTCCTTCGTTGCGGCGCGCAGAGGACCAAGAACAGCTCTGCTGACAACCAGGTAAGGAAAAGTGCATTCTTGAGCTGTTTGCGGACCGGACCGACCCTGAGAGGAAGGTCTATAGACCTCAGGGGTGTTTAGTGAGGGTTTGTGGGCCATTGATCGTTGTGCTCCCTTCTGTTTGAAAGCAGGTTTCTTCTGAGTTTGATGATCTGCAACTTCTGCAGAAGTTCATTCAGAATTTTAGGGAAACTTTAGTTTGAGTCTGCGCGAATAGGTTCAGAATCTTTCTGTGGTTCTGATCAAAGTTCTGCTGCTTCACAGCAATTGCTTTTTGTGTTTGAACAGGCAGGGACAAAGGGAGGACCCCCCACCCCCACCTCACTGTAAGAAACAGCGAGTTGAATAAAACCCACTGCTTCCATGTGCTGTTTGTACGCCAAAGCCTTACAGGTATCCGAGCTGTCTGATGAAAGACAAGAAAATATGGCTCATGTGACGTCAACTGATCCATCCTTATATGACATTCTGGTTTGATCTGTATGAAATGCTGCATTAGTCCCACGTGTGTATGTCTGCAGTGAAGTATTTCTTCTCTGCTGCTCCTAAACAGAAATCAGATGGGCTTCTGAAGAAGAAAAGTGTAGCTGCAGCAGTTCAGGAACATTCTGGGTCTATGTGGGTCAGGTCTGAGAACACATCAGAGGATCTGTCACTCTTAACTGTTCAGCCTCTTATCCACACCTTTTTGCTTCCTCTGCCTTCAGGTGTGAGGGCTGGTAAGTCTTCCAGATGTGCAGTCACCTGGAGCACTGACCTGGATTGGTTATGAGGGCTGCTAAAGTCAACAAAGTTGAGGTCGCAGTGTCCAGATGTGTAAAGATTCAGCGTCACCACAGAAAAAAAAAAGTACAATAAAATTATACAGAGCAATTACTGTGTGATAATTCAGGAGGATAAACTGGTGCTTAAGCGGAGACAAACAATTTAAAGATAATTACTCCAAATACTGCAGGCTGATGTTAAGCTGTGGTTTTGAGGAAAATTAGAAGTTCTCTCTCTTTTTAATGACAGATGTGCATAAAAAATCTACATTTCATAAACTTTATGGACCCTTTTTAACTAAACAATGGAATGGTGTGCATGTGGCTGTTTGTGTGTGTGCTTTTTTTAAAAAAGTTCCATATGTGAAGACAGCTTGTGGGCCCCATTTACTTCTCAGACATTACTAGCCAGTCATGCTGTATTAGCTGGGAACACTTTTACAATAGATCATAATGGGAGTGGGACTTTAAGATTAGTGGACGTGCTGGTTTGCTTGTTTCACTAGTGCGATTTTATTACATCACCAAAACACTTGAGGTTGATTTTTGTTTTTCTTTGTTTTGTTGGTTTATGAAGTAGTCAACCAGAAGTGAAAACTAGAATGTGGAGTTTTATTTTTACTTCAGAGAGTCGGCTCTCCTCACAGTAACTGCTTCAGTTACTTGTTTTTTGTTTTGTATTTTTGTAGATAAAGAAGATCTCCTTCAACTGATGAGGAAACACCATGGCTGGAGTTGAAGTAGCACTCCTAAGAGGTCTCTGGTTTTCTCTCTGTCTGAGTATCTGCCTTTGCCAGCAGGACTGTACTGGGGTGGATTGCCCCCTCCTGGACAACTGCATCGATGCCGTCTTGGACAGTGGCGCTTGTTGTGCTTCTTGCTTGCAGAAAGGATGCACATGTGAAGGCTACCAGTACTATGACTGTGTGAGTGCTGGTTTCGAGAATGGCTCAGTCCCTGAAGGAGACTCCTACTTTGTCGATTACGGCAGCACCGAGTGCTCCTGTCCACTTGGAGGGGGGCGAATCATCTGCCATTTCATGAGCTGTCCTGAAGTGCCCCCTAACTGTATTGAGTTTTCGGAGCCTGTTGATGGCTGCAGGCAATGCCAACAGCTTGGGTGTTTCCAAGGTGACCACAAGTATGAGGCCAATCATTCATTTCAGGTTGGACCTTGCTGGATATGCCACTGTCCCAGTGAAGGGGGAGAGCTCATGTGCTACCGTGAACCTTGTGATGGACAGAACACCACAGATGGGAACAGCAGCAGACATGACGCCATCCCAGACAGGTTTGACCAACACGGCCAAATGCATTCGTTCACCAGACTGGACCGTCTTCCTTTTCCGGGAAATCTTCCTCTTTTCAAGGTGCCATTATTGGATAAGGAAGACTCAGATGATTATGATTACAGCCCTACAGACTTTTCAGAAGAATACCCATCACTGCCTGTGCACCCCACTCAGTCTTCTGTCTTTCCCACTAAAATTTCCTCTCTGTCTCGTGGCTCTGTCGAGTCTGACAGAAGCTCTGTACATTCAAGCTTTAAGATGCAAGGCAGTATGGAGCTAAGGGAGCGACATGGAGCTCAAGAACATCCTAAAGAATTGACTGAAAATCAGTCAAGTGAAGAGCAGGAGACTCCAAACTCACCAACAGACACCACTGCAGCTTGGGAACTTTCTCAGGGTTCAGCAGGGGCACAAAGTGTCTCATTGGGGGATTTGGAACCACATACAGAGGCAGAGAGGGCTTTGAACATACACAAAAGTTTTATTTTTCCTTTACACCAAGGGACTGAAAGTGAGCATCAACCAGAGTTTTTAGATGTGAATTCAGAAAGTGGTTTTCAGCCTCAGACAATTGACTTAAATGTTGCTGACAGTTCCACTACGGAAGGTTCAAGCCTAGAGATCAACGGTGAACACCTGACAAGAAGTACAGAGACTCTGGCCAATCACAAAAGAGAACACATGAACACATTTTCAAAGACCACTCAGAAAACTCAACATGTGCCATTTCTCCAGTCAACCACACAAGCTCCAAATGAGTCATATGGACTAGATGACAAGAAGAGGATGAATGAACATGAGGAAGAGAGGGGGGAAGACATGGAAGAGTCTCAGAGTGTCAGTGAGTTTGATGTACAGAATCGGAATGAAACTGTCAAGCCATTTCAGAAGGACAAAACACACGAGGATTTGGGGAGTAGTGGTCTTAACAGAAATGGAAATGGAAATCAATCACAACCCAACAATTCCTCATCCATGAGTCTCGTGCTCCAGCAAACCCCCACGGTCAGCTTTATTACCACCCCTACCCAAGCACCACAGGGCAAAGTGCAGGAGAGGCTTCCCGTGGAAAGGTGGCATGATGTTGCAGGCACAGAGGAGCTAGCACCTGAAGCAGGTGGGTCAGAAAATTGTTGGTTTAAACCAGGGGTGACAGAATCCAGGCCTCAAGCGCCAGCCTCCTGCTGGTTCTCCGGATATCCTACCTTTTCTGCTGCTGATTATCTGGATCAGGTGTGTTCAGCCATTACGGAGCTTCAATGGCAAGTTGGTTAGAAAACATGTTGGACACCGTTCCTTGAGGCCTGGATTATGTCACCCCTGGCTTAAACCATTTTGTACGTCTCCAATATTTCTTATTTCCTTTGTCTTTATAAAATACAGTCTGGTTCTGTTATGACCCATTATTTTAGACGGGTTTTAGGCTTTAACCATATGAGCAACTGGACCCTGGAAATGATTTTTAGATTGAATATGATTACCGCAGCTGCAGAGTTATGCTTTTTTCCTAAATAAACAAGATGCACTCACAGAATGACCCGTTTGCAGCTGTGAACAGTCATCTCTCCAGAGAATGTAGCAGTCACAGTGATAATGACAAAGATATGTAAAAATTCTTTTATTTTGTCAATGGGTAAAGATAAGGAATAAAACAGACCATTGCAACCATTCAAGTCATTAGAAATCCCAACAAATTCAAAAGCTGTTGTTTTAATTATTCCATGACACAAACATAAATGACATTACATAAAATTAGAAGGCTTCAACAACAAAACTGTATCCAACTGAATACCATCGCTTGTGTGATAAATAATTGTATAATGACAAAAGATACATTAACAAAACCAATGTACTTCACTGTGTTGAGAATATTTTTTGACACGTGTTGTCATGTTTAGAAAAAATTCTTCAGATTTTTTTGAAAAGTGTTTTTTTTTTAAATACTTGGTAAGATCATTGTTCCTACTTCATTGGCAGATTATATATTTATTTATTTATTTTTGCTTATTTAAAAAAATCAGCCAAAGGGGTCTGTTTTTGTTGTGTACAATGAAGGATGTTCAAATAGTCAACACGTCCGTCCCAATCCAGGATCCATTTCGGTCTTTCTGGTTTCTGTCTGTGACATCAGAGATCACATGTCTGTGGTTTCCATCGCAGTCTTTCCTTGTAAGACTATTTATTAGGGTCTGTAAAGTAACAAGTACCAAAAGAGCAACACGGTGTAGCACTCGTATCAACCTGTGTCATCAGATCAGTTCAACACCCTTCATGTCATTATTTTTCGTCTTGGTTTCCTTCTTGTTTGTCTGCAGTCAGAATAGGGACGAACATTTGGTTTAATGTGACGGATGAGAGGCTTAGTTTAACGTCTGTTGGACTCAGAGTGGAATGATGATTATCCCTGTGGAGTCTGGCTGTAGACTGAAGGTAATGCTTTCAGCCATGTCTGCCCTCATGATGTGAGCCTCACAGACATCCTACCATCAGAGAATTGCTGCTTTCTCATCTCCTGGACAATTGCCTTCATGATGCAGGAGTATCAGATATGATACTTGAGTAATTGTCATCAAGTACGTCCTCCATATCTGCATGAAAACTAATAGGTTTTTATCAAAGAACGTGTAATTACTCTTTATGCGGCCATCTTTTTCTCACAGCCCCAACTGGTGTAGCAGTAATAGCTTCAGAAAATCTTGTATGCATCACAGCAGATTCAAAGGTCCAAAACGAACCACATAGTCCATCTCTCAAACAAAGTTCTATACCCACTATGAATGCAACACCTTAAAGACCCACTCCAATAATCAATAACCTTTGAGTTTTTTCAGAACGTTCCTGGTGGTCTTTCAGTTGTGATTATGCATTTTCTTTTTGTGCCAAATTCAAAATACCTGTGTTGTTTTCTAATTTCCTAAATAATTTCATTATATCCAGAGAGACGGCAGGTTATTACAAATTCATCTCTGTGTTGTGGACGGGTCCATTGGCATGGAGCAACCCTCCTCTGCTTTGCAGAGCGGAGCATGAAGCTTCGTGTGCTCTTTGATTGCAGAAGCAGCTCCTATGTCAAACCTACAAGCTTTTTCCAAAAGCATTTTTGCGTCTGGTTCTGATTCACAACAATTTGAATAAAGAAACACTCAAAAATGAGATTTTCTTAATTTTCTTTATATATATATGTCTTCTATTATGGGAAAAATGCTACTAAAACATTTTAAAAACACCCAAAAAAAATCAAATTTTCATTGAAGTGGGCCTTTAAAAATTTTGGTTCTTTGTCAAAATGTGTCCAAAGTTTTAGATTGTTCAAAAAGTTGAAAGCGCTCTATTGTGGTAACCAGGGATTAGTTTAAGGGATAATCACTTTTCCTACATGTAGGTCAATTTGCCTTAAAAACATCTTTGTTGAAAAATCGTATTCGTGCATTTGCTTGTGATGTGGACTTGTTTGAGCTGAAATATTTGTGTGGCAAGGAGATGAGATATGATTAGAAGGACTTTTTCCCACCACTGTAGTCTAATGAGAGGGACAAGCATGTTTTTGTTTGGTCTGCAAACATGAAAGGTCAGACTTGGCCGAAACTCACCGTAATGCATGGCTGACATTCAGTCTGAACATTGAAGGCTTTCAAAAACAATGAAAACAAAGGCAGACTTCCAAATTTAAATTGTTAATGCTTTTCTGAAGCAGTGCAATTTTCTGACACTGGAAGGAAAAAGGAATAGGGATTTCCCACAGAGCTGCTGGAAACAGGCATGAGGGTGTGGCTGCAGGCGGGCTGCTAATGATTGATGGCTGCATATTAGAGTTTTTACGGGAGGCCACTTTGGCATGCTGGGTATTTCAGGAAATGTGCAATTCCACACAAAGAATAGAAACATTAGACAAAACTTGCTGGGAAAAAAAGCAGAAGATGAATAGAAACTGCTTTAAATTGTTTCTTGGACTGTTAATGAAAAGCTCAGTGAGAAGCCATGCTAAAGTTACGACAGTCCTTTCAAGCTCACAGTTCCACATCTTCTCCTATGAGGCTCCAATCTGAGTAGGAGGAAAACAGGGGAAATGGAGAGGAAGCATGCATATATCATGAGTCTGTGGGCTTCCCCTGATTTGCTGGTATTTGTTAAAGAAGCAGGATAGGACTCATTCTGTGCTGCACCACACCTGTATCTCAGCCTGAAAGTGACCTGCTGCCAAAACCTAATTGTTCCAGCATGTGTGACCTTTGGCTGACAAGCCTTTTCCACTGATGGAGAACGGAAAATTTCATTAAATTTTGACTTGAGTGGAGTGTTTTTATCAGACGTATATGGGAAAATAATCTGCTTAAATTACCTACTGTAATCAATGGAAAGCATGTGTCTCGTTCACAGATGAGGCCTAGTGTTCCTAAATGCTTCTCAATGCTGAAACATTGAAAACTAAAAAGGAATGGGATGAAATGAGCTCACATCTGGGCCACTTCTGTCAGTTTGGTTAAAGTGCTTGCTCACAGACAGACCAGGTATTAATCTAAGGTCAGTTCCTCTGGTTGCCCTTGCAGACTGGACCTTATCCTTATTAGGAACTGAGTGCTTCGTGTATTTTCCTGCCACATGCAGTGAACTGTTTGTTCTGACCGTGTGCAGAAATCAACACTGCTCATGAGCTTTGCAATCTGAAAGTGAAAAATATTTGATATGTGAACCTGAGACTGTACATGCATGTGCAACTCTGAGCAATCAAATCAGCATATGAGCGGTAAAAATTCATTATCACCTGATGAGCAGCAATAAGACTCAACAGTAACAGTACTCCACTCTGTCTGTTTAAAACAAAGTAACTGATATTTGAGCTACAGTTGTCTTTTACATTTTTTTTTCTTTGGCTGTGGAGGCTGAAAAAACACATTCTGGTCTGCGGGTGAGAGTCTAGTTAGATGATTATTCACAACTCACTATTTCAAATATGTCTTCATTAATAAATGGTTAAATAATAAAATGTATTAAAAGTTATTAAAGCTGTAAAAAATATTAAATGGGGTCTTTCTAATTTGTTAACTGAGCTACATTTCACTTTCATTAAGTTTCTAAAAGCTAATAGAATCCTTTTGTCCCATTCTAGACTTATTTTCTGCGAGATAAAGAGAGCTAAATGCCAGCAGTACTATAAGTGGCTGAAAATTCACTGATTGAAGGATCAGAAACTAAGCATTACCAAAAGTATGAGCAGGGTTACTTCTTTTGTTTTTTTAATATTATACCAACAATATTAAACTCTGCATTCAGTGTAAAAGCATGTTTTACAGTAGAAGCGTTTGTCTGCCATTCCTGGAGGCTGATCTGGTGATCAGGTGGACAAATGCTTCTAAATCTGACTGTATTCTGAACTGCTATGATATGGTTGAGGGGCCGATTAACAACTTTAATGTGAACTGCAAGCTGCCACTTTTTAACAAGGATTTTCCGAGATTTGAAGTCTTCCGGACTAAATTAAATTAAAGCGGAAGTTTCTAAAACTGCCTTCTTCAGTTTCTGCAACATTCTCCAAGTTAGGAATGTTGTGTCTCAGTGTTGTGCAAGGAAACTATAGTTCATACCTTAAAATGATCTCACTGTACGTACGTAGTTTTTATTATCATCAAGCTGTTTTAGAACGTGTAACCCTTGTGCTATCCTAGGCACTTTAACATTTGGAGCTGGGTCATCTAGACCCAGTAGACAGTGCGCTAAATCTTTTTTCTTCAATGATATGTGATCTTCACTGGTTTCCATGGATTACATGAAATCCTCTCCACCTTTATCCACCTTTGTCATAGTAGGGATAACACGTCAATGTAAGGGTGGGGTCATCTGGACCCCATAGGATAGCACAAGGGTTAATGGAGAATGATTGCTGCTGCTTTATTTTCCAGTTAAAAGGTTTACACCTCAAATCTCTAGTGTGGTCACTTAAACCTTTAAAAGAGTACATGCGCCTACATATTCTAAAGACCTATCCAGCATTTACCTTCTCTTGCAGAAGGTTGTAAATACAATCAGTACAGATCAGATGCAGATGACTGATGGATGGATTACAATACCTGAAAATATATTTTATCTGTGGCTCGGTTTGCTTCTTTCCTTGCTTATTCGGTATGTGGGAATGTCTAGGTTGTAAAATTAGAGCCTTGAAAATAGACTTAAAGGTTAGTTATTTTTAGGTTACATGGACGTGAAATGCATAGTTTTAAGATGAACTGTAAAAATAAAAAACAGTGGTTTAATTTAATTGACAAACTACATGTATGGCTGCAGACATCAAAACTGTGTTGTAATGTCACGTTCCTTTTGTTGTGTTGTTGTCATGCAATACAATGATAAATAATAGTGTGTGATCAGCTTATAACACTTCTTTCAGTTACTCTTATTTTCATCTGATATGTCTAAAACCTTTATGTTTCCCTGAGAAGCTTCAGATCTGTGCCAAACGTGAGTGACCAAAGCTTAACTGTGGCTATGACGCTCATTTGAGTTCAGATTCAAGATTTAATTCCTGAAAGGAACACCGTATGAAGGCACAGCTTTGGCTCAGGTGAATTGTGCTGACAGTTCAGTCCTTAAGGAAAACTTGAATGCACCACTGCATCTACTGAGTGTGTGTAATGACTGCCTTTGCTGAACCTGGCTAAGAAGATTCACTCAAACCCAGAGAGTATTTCAGTCATAAAATGGTCTACTGTTTTCTGTAACTCTTTCTCCATCTGGGAAAATCTCAGAGGGACCTTTAAGGCCTGTTGAAGTCTACCAGATGCTCATGATCGGCACTGGGCGTCTGTTTGGTCGTTTCGCTTAACACTCACCAACTCAGGGGCTCTGCAAAACTATCTGTTTAAAGCTGTCTGGAAGTGTTTAGATGTGTGCTTACCTGTGTGTTATGGTTCCACAGGTCCAGGTGTGTCTCAGAATCTTCTGCAACAGCTGCTGTAATACTGGTCACAGATGGGCGAATGAACAATTCCACTGCAAGGCCATGCCAAAGTTGAGCAATGACAAGAACTCCGTTTGCAGGTAAATGACTTAAATTGTATTTACTGACACAGCTCATCTTATTTTAGGACAATTTCTGATATTTTTCAGTATTTTTAATGACTTGAGTAATCCATAAATAGTACTTCTAAAAAATACTAAAGATGGAGTAATGGCTCATGGTATTTTGTGAATAAAATCCAACATTTTAAAACCTTTCTGAGATTCCCCATAGTTTATCCATTCTTTCCCTACTATGACTCAATCACTAATATAAAGCATACATAAACTAATGCAGAGTTTTGAATTTTTGCCATTCTAAAGATATAATCATGAAAATACAAGCTGGACCCTGGAAATATCGCCTGATGGGCGGCATTTACACAAAACCCGTCATTAACAGTGTTGTGCATATGGGTGTTATGTTTCAGTCTGGCACAGAAGCAGTGCTGCATCCGCTCTTTGAACAGCATCAGGTGTGATTCTGGTGTGACTTCAGCCAAAGCTGGACACTCTTGTGAAGGAGACGATGGCAACTCGTGCATGGATGACTCCTATCAGGTATGTAGAACTCAAGAGCAAAACACAATGGAGATCGGGGTGGAGAAATAAAGTAGTACAGATGAGTTGGAGTTAAAATTTCTAACTGATGCCAGACAGAAACTGCAAACCACAGCGCTGTTTTAATGTACTAAGAACTGTGATTGTGTTCTGTGTTTTAGCCGTATTTTATCTGTTTGGTTCTGCTCAGTGGAGCCTCCATTCATGCTTTGAGGGAAAAATGTTTGAAAAAGTGACAATGCATTCTTTTGCATCTTTCAAAAAGAAAATGCTTCCAAGGGGAAGTGGAGCTGCTGGCTACACTAGCGACCACTGTAAGAGGAAGGGTGTTGGTTTGGGCACCCATGCCACAAACTCATTTCTCTGGGCAATGATGCTGTAGCGTCGTGCCAAGCCATTCACTGAGATTTATTTTACACAGTCTGGTTTAACATGTGGAACATGTGGTTCAGCTTAAAGCTTCTGCATTTGGATCACATTTACAAACCAGTCAATTTTGGTTTATTTTAATGTTTGTGAAAAATCCCAGAAACATAATGGGCTCATGAGGATAATTCATAATGTACGGACAGGTGTGCTGCAGCTGCTGTGCGCTCGGCCTCTGGATGCGCCGCCAAGGTCAAGGTTGTGATGCTGAGCTGCACCTGGGCCCTTCGTGTGGTCATGTCTTCCACACTTGCTGTGAGGAAGTTGAAGCTCGAAGCCAGCTCCCATTGAGGGGACAGGAGAACCTCAGGCCAACTGTCCTGCCCAGAAGAGGTACATATCAATCCCAATGTGGATATTTTAAAACGTTTCCTTATTTGAGCTGCTGCGCATCATGTGGATCCACTACTGTGAACCGGTATTGGTAAAACAAAAGAAAAAGTGAGCGAAGCCTGTCTTGGCAGTACACTGAAAGATGAACGAATGTAACACAAACAGTTCACAATTCAAGTCCTCCCACAGCTCAAAGGCAAATTTTTATTTTGGCTAAGGACGTCATAATCATAATTTAAAAAAAAACACTGGGAACACATAAACACTTAAAATGTTTGCTCAGATGTAACATCAACGTTTAATATTCATAATTTCCTTTTTAAATACGTATTTATTCCGATTTTGTATATAGATTTACATTTAAAACTAACAATATATTTGATCATTCATATGAAACATTTAAATACATATTTAACTCCTTCATGAAGGGGTAACTTTTAAAAAGAGTTTACTTTATCATTTAGATTGAATTATATTTTAATTAAATGTAAATTAAGTTTAGATTTCAGGTGTAAATAAAAATGTTTTGGATTTAAATCTCAATTTAGAATTAACATTTGGATTTATGTTCAGATTGGACATTTGGATATTACTAATTAGAATAAAGTATTTATGTTTAGCATTTAAATCTGCATGGTTGTACCTGACACACAAAACCCTTGTGTTTGTCACTTGTTTGAATTAAATCAAAAGTTCACGAAAGCCGACGCTGCTGTTGTCTGTCTTCTGTCCCTCCTCCTTCCATTTTAATCAAGAACACATTTGATGGTGTTGTGCTGGATAATGTCAACCAGATGATGATGACTATTTACTTAAAACCTGCAGGTGAAAGCTAAGGACATGTTTTACCAACATAAACATGTCTGACATGAACCTCTCCACAAGGAAAACACTTTGATTAATCTTAACGATCTTTGATGTTTTTGTTCAATACTTGGAGTCTTGTTCTCATTTGTCTTTGTACTCAGGTGAACGTATGTGCTGTAGGAAAAGACTTAGTTATTTAGAAGTAATTAAAAAAAGTTACTGTGCAATGATGTCATCAGCAGCTGGTTCTGGCGGCCCGTCAGATGGGGTTGTGTCCTGAGCCGTTGCGTCATGATGGGAAAACCGTGAGCTGGAAATATGTAGCTCATGCAGCTGAAAGACAAACCTCATGCGCTTACCAGATTTACATACAATGGTGCATGTCAGCAGTGTGCATGATGCTGAAGGTGGTATCGATACCAGGACCTCGGCTCTCAGCCAACAGGAAACCTTTGTGTTGCCTGGCGTTATCAGTAGGTTTAGGAATGTATTTTGTAAAAAATGATGAGTATGATGAGTATATTTCTAGCAGGATTGTTGTTCAGAAGCAACTTTAGGAACCCAGTTTAAGCGAAAAGTCATTTGTGGATCAGTCTCTAAGTCTGCCTCCCCCTTTTTGGTTCATTCCAGTTTCAGAGAGGAAGTTTCCCAAAGAGGCCTTTTCCATCACAACATCATATGAGTTGTCAACATGGTGGAAGTTCAGGAGAGGGAGGAGAAGATGATGTCCGTTCCACCACAGACAGCAGTGTAACACAAGTGCACTAGTGTGATGAGGCTCGTACCATTGCAGCTACTTTGGGGTTTATCCTGCAACGGACCGGACACTCTTGCTCTCCAGGTATTCCAAGTACTTCAGGTTGGAAGGTTGATTCACAATAACATGGAAAAGCTCCTTTTGTCCACTTCTGTCTTTATCTAAGCTTCAGAAATGCTGAAGGAAAAGTTGGATTTGAATCACATTCTGATGATTATGACCATCAAACAAACCGTGGGTTTCAACTAAAACAGAGCTTGAACATTAAAGATTAAACAGCTGTCAGGAAAAAAAAGGTCAGAGCAGAGACACTCAAGTTAGAAACATGATGAAACAGATTAATTCATGGGTGGTCTTAGAGCTGCAAGTCCTGTTCCTAATCTCAATTACTGATGGAGAAAGGAGAACAAAGCCTTTCCTAGAAGGTTGAACTTTAATGGAAAATTCAGAAACATACTGAAATGTTTCTGGACTTTTAGTTTTGGTTCTGTTATAGTTGAGTTTTTTCGGTGGGAGGATTTTATTTTCTGTCAAGAAATGCTTTGATTTTCCTCAAAGATTTTGTTCTGGTGAAATATCTAGATGGGGAGGTAGACTTTAAATGGTTGTTTAACTAAGGAAAACTCCTCACTGCAGCAGGTAGACCTGAACCACAGCTGACATGACGGTGTTTGCATCACAATTTAATGAGAAAATATCCATCCATCCATCCGTCCATCCGTTCGTCCGTCCGTCCATCCGCTTCACTTAACCCTGCTGAATCCATTTCGGGGCCATGGGGTTGCTGGAGCCAACCCAGCTATTGCTGGGCAAAGGTGGAGTCCACCCTGAACAAGTCATCAGTCTGTTGCAGGGCCACACAACTATTAATCACATTGAAGCATGTTCTGGACTATAAGGTGTTCAGAGAACACCGCACATGTAGTGGGCGAACATGCAAACTCCACAAAGAAAAATGTAAAACCAGGACTTTCTCACAGTGAGGCGAGAGTTTTAACCATTACACCACTGTACATGCCTAATAAAGAATGTCTACAATTAATCTTTTTCCTTTTTTTGTTTTTTGAAATTGAATAACTACTAATGTTTACTTATGGATGATCTGTGCAGGGTGCTTTGTGACACACCATAACACGTCAAATGTAAACACTTTAGCTTAATTTTACATGCCAGTGTTGGTATTGTTTAGTCAGTTTCTTCTATGTTACAGCTGGTGGTTGTGTGGTAAGGTAGGGCTGCAATACGAGGAATCCGAGGTTCAATTCCCGGAGGGAGCTAACAATGTTACTGGGGGCAATTACCATATGTGTGACAATTCACCCAGTGAGGGTTCAACAGGCAAGACCCTTAACGCTGCACTGCCTCCCGGTAGGCTTGTCTGCTCACCAGCTCCCCAGGGGATGGGTCAAATGCGGAGAACAAATTTCACACCTAGGTGTGTGACAGTAGCACTTTCTTCTTAACAGCATCCAGTACAATATTAGCTTCTGTGGTGTCAGAACAGCATAACAGTAATATAGTATTTCTTGAACCTGCCTGATAATAAAGGAAAAGAAATGTTGTAGTTGTAACACAAAACTTCATGTCTGATCTATAGTTGCTCTAGTGAGTCCTGAGGAGAGCAGAGTGAGCACACGACACCCCCCCATCACCATAGGCACCGTAGAAACCCCCACCCAATCTGCCCTTATTGACGCCTGTGCAGGTAACGTTGTGTTATCTGCTTTCACTATGACACAGCGTTCTTTGATCACATATGATGTTGTGGACAATCAGCACACACTGAGTAAAAGCTGACTTACATTTTCTCTGTAGAAATCTGTAAAATAGTTCTCTTCTTTAAACTACTCTTCTTGTTACTTCCTGCATCACTTATTTTGTAAGGTGATAATAACATCAGGTTGTCATGAAACTCAAACCCTGACTGAGTGTTTGCTTGTTTTGCGCCTAATTTGTAAGCTTTATATAAAAGCATTTGCAAAATGTAAAGATTAACTTTTAATTCAGTTGCATTTCTGTTAGCTGTCTGAATTTTCTTACGTCGTACCTGTCAGGTAACGGGCTCTGCAGTCAGCGGTGCAGTACGGCGGGGGGCAGAGTTCTCTGTTCCTGCTTTCCAGGCTTCTTCCTGAGGAAAGATGGACACACATGAAGGTGAGGCTCCAGTACTGTTGTCATTCCCCACTTGTAAGAAGTCTCTGTTCCTCACAGATCCTATAATATTCTATAGTGATCCTAAGTTCATGTGGGATTAACATATGACAGTTGGTTTTAAAATTTAGATTCTTTGTTGTTCCAATACAATGTCATGCTATGAAAGTAGAAACCACCTAAATTGATTCATTCATGATAAAAGGGGGAAATTAAAAGGTTTTTAATAAGCATGTAAAGTATATAGATAAGTATTGTTGTAAATAATATAAGTTTTAATTACCTCAAATAAAAGAAAGGAGTTTTTCTGGTTAAAGGCGAACATTTTTGATTAATACGTTTTAAATGCCAGATGAATAATAAATATAATGTTGGATCTCTAGTTGAATCTTTTATGCATCAATTTATAGTTTGTTTGCATATAGAATCATTGAGATACACAGCCCTATTTTTCCTGTCTCTCACACTGTTTATGTGTATGTTGTCTTTAGTTGTTTTTAGTCTATTTTTCTCTTTTAATGTTATTCTTTGGTTTTAAACATTTGTTGACTTGTTTTTATTTTATCACATTTTGAAATGACTTTTTCCAGAAGTAGATGGTGGTGTTCAGGTCTGTTCAATATATTTAACCCCAGATTCAGAGTTGGTAAGATGTTCATCTCATTGAGATGTTTCAGGACAAGGTTCCAAATTATTTCCAGAATAATATCAGAAAGTTAAAGAAGTTGTTTCAAAACAATAAGGAGAGATATTAGAAATGCGTAAAGATTTATTTGTGTTACAGAAAAATATGCATGTATAAGTCCATAATCTTTTGGCTCTGGGCCAATGATTCCATGGATTCAGACCATAGATGAACAACCCCAGAAGTCTAGACGTTGATGTTGGTTCAAGGCCAGACTTACCAAAGACTCGCTCAGTGAGGTGAAGGAAAATGGAGAGACATCATGGAAGTGCGTCTAGAATGGAAAGAATTTTCTCAAATTTGCAAAATTATTTATGTATCTATTTACTTTTTTGTGTGTTTAATCAAATACAGTATCTGGTGAACTGTAATTTTACTATCACTTATTTTTTTCTTTGCGCTGCCATGATGAGTGCATTTCTCCCTGTGAGATAAATAAAGTTCAATTCAATTCAAATCATGTATTTAAAGAGATTTTAAGAGAAGAAATGGTTGTGATTGGCTGAGAAAAAAGGCGGACTTTTCGCTATTTGTTCAAAGTGAAGACCTAATAAATAATGATGTGTAGGTTGATGTAACAACCCAGCGGACCTTTAAGTGAGGTATATCTTCCTTATTCTAAGTGTACCAAGTCTTTACTTAGAAACTTTTTTGATTTTTGGCATCATAACAGTTTTCAATTAGAAGCTCATTGTGGAACTCCAAGGAAAGATAAGATTTTACTGCCTTTAAATCTGAAGAGAATACACAGAAATCGCGGTATGGGATCACAGTGATCCAGCTGAACAACCCATTAGCCCAAAAATGTCAGAACTGACTCTTGATAACTTGATGCAAACTTCATGAACCTTCAGCTTGGTGATGTGCATGTACAAATGATGCACATGCACATGGTTACTTAACAAGCAGATTATAACTTTTTACAAACTGTATATTATCAACCTGACTACTGCTTATCAGCATGTCTTTTAGGGCATACTAAGCAGGATTTAATGTTTGCTATTCTCAACATTTGCGTGACCTCAGGATTTCAGGAAAACAGTTCTTACTTCCAGTATGGCAGATCGGCTTTTGGACCAAGCTTGAGTGACATTTTATTGAAACATCAACCCCTGATGGCTTTCTGTGTGTTCTGTTTCATGATTGTTTACTGGCTGATTTTTCTGTCAAATATCTAAAGTACTTTTGTCCAAGACTTTTTGTTTAATGATTGGCTAACTAGCTAAAACTTTGTAGGATTTGTGAATGCATATCCAACTTGTGGTTGAGTCAAAATCTCCTGTCCGCAACTATCAAGATATGTGCTCGAATGTGTGCAAAAAAGAAGGGCACGGATGAATTAATGTACACCAACGAATATAGTTTTCATTTGGTCTGGAACCTGGAGTCAGAGATGAGAACTCCCCTGAATGTCCATTCTCCTTTCAAAGCAAGCTTGTGTTTGCTCTGCAGACGTAGATGAATGTCTGACCCACAAATGTCTGCCACATCAGCGCTGTGTGAACACTGAGGGCTCGTTTACCTGCAGGCGCAGATTGCCTGTCCTCAGGTTACCACCTGAAGAGCAGTGGGTGCCGGGGTGAGTTCACTGGTCTCTATTGTTCTTTGTCTTCGATTTACATAAACAAAGTCAGTAAAGATTACCCAGACCATCCATCCTTTTTTAGAACCGGCTGAATCCCTTAATGGGTCACGGTGTTGCTGGAGCCAACCCAGCCATTGTTGGGCAAAGGAGGGGTACACTCTGGAACAGGTTGCCACTCTGTTGCATATGAGCATGTGAGTCACCTCACATGTACACTAAGAGAGGGTAGGAATGCCATAACTATGAATTGTGTTTTTGGACTGTTGGAAGAGAACCTTAACATCTTCATCTCTTTAGTGTGTCCTTCAACAGCCTGGCGACCGTCCAGGCCATGGTGTAAACCCTACCTTTGTTTAACAGTAGTTGGGATAGGCTCCAGCATCCTTTGATCCTGAAAAGTTTAAGCAAGTTTAAATGGATGAATACATATTAAAGTCCTTCCTTCAAATGAGGGGAAGAAAAACACAAAAGTGGTGAAGAAAAGCTGGTGGGAAAATGTCATTCACCTCCATAAAAAAGAATATTCATAAGAACTGAAAATGATCCAATGTGTTTTTGTTTTGTTGGTTTAAAAAATGTTGACAATCTGTGACTTTTCTTGTAGTGTTTAGTGTAGAACGTTCTGAGTGTTACTCAGTTTTAGGTTTTGAGCTACCTCATTTGTGTTTTAAAACACAGCATCTGCTAAATGACAACTATTGTAAATGTGGATTATTATATGGATTCAGTAATACGGACTAGTTGTTTGTGCTGATCCACAATCACGCCCTCAGCTGTTTGTGCTATACTTGGAGCTTGGAGAGCTGATCCTTTTGTTGAACAAATAGTTTAATTTATGAGAATTAAGGTTTGATCTACCTCTGTGTCAGATGTGGAGTAAGGTGTGCCATGAGGAAGGACCGTTGTGGCAAAGACTTCCTGTGTGAGAACACCAGGCTTCTTCAAAGTGGTATACCTAAGCTTAAAAATGTTTGGGCGGATTCACGGACGGCTCGAGGCCTGTGTTGGTAAGATCATAGAGTTTGTTGGAAGGATCGTGAAGGAGAAATGTTCCGCCTCGCCTGCTGACCTGAGACTTTGTCTTTTGATTGTGCAGACACTTAAGCAGGTGCCAGCAGCCACAGCTCCAGCCGATGCAGCTCCAGCTTTGCCTGCGTCAACACAGTAGGCTCCTTCGGCTGCCAGCAGAAGGTCCTTGTGTGCCTCATTGGATACCACAGCCTGACCAGACCTTGTTAGCAGTGAGTGTTTCATGTAGTAGTACTGAAATTGTGAGGACAAGAGGCCTTGTTTTCCTAGTTCAGGTATTACTAAACACTAAAGACATTTTTGCAAACAATCAATAAAAAATACAATAAAATATGTGTTTGTCTTTGACCCAATCAACATTTACAAGTAGCAAGAAAAAACAGTGTCAATTACTAAAACAAATCTGTTTCTTCATGATAACACAATAAAAAATATAAGAAAGAGTAGAGATTTAACAAATAAATGAAAAATAGTAGCCTTTAGGTCAGAATTTGATGTTGTGGGTCTGTGGGCGACGCCCAGTCAGAAGTGGTGTTTCAGCACTTGTTGTTCGTGTTGCACACCTGCAGGTCAACAGTCACCTATAACAATGGATTGGATTTATCTGTGCTTTCCAAGACACTCAAGCGTAACAGTGTCGTCATTATTCATTCACTCCTCATTCATACTTGGTGACCCGGTAGCTGCGGTTGTAGCCACAGCTGCCCTGGGGCAGACTGACAGAAAGCGTGGCTGCCATTTCCAAGTGTCTTGCCCAAAGTTGGCGGCATTTTTGGCTGGTGGGGCGGTTCGAACAACCAACCATCGGTCATGGGCGACCACGCTCAACCACCTGAGCCACTGTCGGCACCTATATTGTTTGGTCCTCTGGTAGGTTGAAATGAGTCAAGTCAAAAGAGCTAACAGAAACCCGGCTTCAGTGTTTAAAGTTGAATTAAAAATGGCTCTTTCTGCCAATAAAACTGCTGACAGAAAAATGTAGATCAAACTGCAGATGATGTACTTTCTTCTTTCCTGTGTAGATGTTGATGAGTGTCAGATGGGATCACATGCTTGTGGAGTGGGTCAGATCTGTCATAACCTCCCTGGTAGCTACCGCTGTGACTGTCAGACAGGATACCAGTTTGATGCCCTGCGCAAAGTCTGCACAGGTATGTTTTACTGCGGCAGATGTGCTGCACACAAACTGAAGTATTAAGGACGCTTTTTAAACAACAGCTCATGCTGACAGAACTTTAAGAAAGTGTGAGTTTTCGCCCTGCTACAGACTGGTGACCAGTTCAGGGTGTACCCACCTTGGCCCAACAGCGGTAAGGTTAGGGTCAGCCGCCCTGAGACCTTAAAGGATTCAGAATTCTGAGAACGGATGGATGGTGTGATATTTCTCAAGCTTTGAAGAACACAGCGTCCATCCTGGACCAAAACAAATTAAACAGAGAACTACGTCCTGAGAAAATGTAAAGGCACAGACACAACCAAGCTCCAAAAAGGAAACATACCTAAACTTTTGCTGCTCTCTCATTTCTGCTGATAAGTTTGATGAATCTGTTTTCACCAGTAGGGCTCTTTTCACCATGAAGATTAAGAATAATGTGCTAGCTAAGGTTGTCCCTAATTCTTTTACAGAATGAAAATACCGGTATTTGATTTGGCTCTATTTCCTTGAGCACTATTGTAATTCTACAACCTAAATGAGTCTTACCCAGAGTACTTGTATAACTTAGGATTTATAAACATCAAAATCTAAAAATGACACATCCAAAAAATTAGAGAGGGACATGAATTGAGCAGTAATAAAAGAATGGTTTCAAGCAAAATTAAAACTCAACCAAAAGTTATTTAAATAAATCATCTGTACAAACTTCATCTTTTTTTGTCATGAAAAAAGTGTTATTTTTCTTTTATAGTTGCCTCCTTCTGCAAGGACAGACGTGAATGAGTGCTGGAGCTATCCAGGCAGGTTGTGCGCTCAGACCTGTGAAAACACGGTGGGCTCTTACCTCTGCACCTGCACAGCTGGCTTTATTTTGGCCTCTGACCAAAAGAACTGTGAAGGTACGGTAACTGTGTCTGTCATTCTAAGGGGCCATGTCTTTAGCCACTACATGTGCACTTTGTGCATAATAAACAGATGAAAATTGGTCATAGCCCATGACTATATTCACCAATGACTCATAGGTGAATATACATGGAAAAAGTGAGAAAAGTTGTGGTCCTTATGTGACATTTTCACGGATGCATATTGACTTAACCACAATAAAACCATGGAAGAAGTACGAATAAACCACAAAAAGAACACATTAATCAACGTACAACATGAACCGTGCGTGATTATTGTGCTGTATCAATTATGTAATTTTAAAGTGATATGTGCTATAAAAAGTTAGACATCGATGCTACATGCCTGAAAAGTCTGTTAATCATATGTAGAACGGTCGTGGAAAGCCACAAATTCGCATATGCATCTTGCAAAAATCACACAAAATTGCACAAGATTTATATAATAATTGCGTTTAAACTACGTGAAATATGCACAAACACCGTAATTCTCAAACCTTTTGAGCAGTTCAAAACCGAGTTCACGTAACTACCAAGTCAGTCAAGCCCTTCCAACCGGACATCTGCACCACGGTAATGAATATGGCTTATAATAAAGCACTTATGATTTATGTATATCAACGCTACGTATCATGAAAGACCAAAAATTTCATGCGTTGAAAATATTCGGCGTGGCTGTGTGACCACGGCCTTTAGGAAGCATCATACCCTTTTTTAGTCTCAGTGTTTGTTTGTAAAGGAAGCATTGAGGCAAAAAGCAGCAGAAAATCTTAAAGTGTCCTGATAAGTGGCCGATTGATGGGATTTGAACTGCGGCGTCTTAGTGCTTATCAGTAGTGTCTTTTTCTGTGTCCTCAGACATAAATGAATGCGACCAAAAGCCCTGCAGTCAGGAGTGTGTCAACATGCACGGTTCATATCAGTGCTACTGTCGCCAAGGATATTACCTTCATGAAGACGGACGCACCTGTGAAGGTAATCTCCACTATAAACATGCGTTAGTGATTCTCTTGGAGTTCTGAGGGAAGATGCTTTAAGTCTTACTCAGATGAAGTTTTAGTCATTTTGGGGGGAAACTGACTGCAAGCAATAATTCTAAAAAATTTGATAAATTTCAATAACTGGATCCTTTAAATTGGCAGTTTTCTTATTTATTTAGATGACCTTGCTTCTATCCTTATGTAAAAAACTCTGAAGTCCCGTTTTACGTTTTTGCTTTGAAAGTGTCTGCATCATGAATCCAAGAGGAATTTTTTAAGGTGGGGGCTTTTAAGAGAGGGTAATTGAGGGTACTTTACATTTGGAAAAATTCCATTACCTTTAGTCAAAGAGCATTGGTAACAAATGCAGTAATATCAAATCTAGGGAGTGAAGAAGCACATTGACAGCACTTAAAGAATTTTATAGAAGGCTCTTTTCATGGCTCCATGTGACTAAAGTCTGGTCTTCAACAGACATTGATATGAATGCTCCCAAAGCATTGGGAAGCTTTGTGCCTTCCAGTGCGTCAATGTTGTGGCAGCTACCTCTGTGCCTGTCCTCCTCATGGATACGTCATGTCAGCCAATGGACACACCTGTACAGGTGAGTCTTCTCTGATCACTTTCCTATAAAGCACCGTACTTTAGATCCTAGTGAGGGATATTTCTTTTTGTTTGATAGCCTACATTTCTCTAACTGGATTACCACGCCTTCAACTACTCTTCAGCAGAAACTTGCATTTGAAGGATTTTCATGAAAGTTTAGTTTAAGTTCACACTATTCATAAATTATGCCAAATACTTAAGAAAGGAGTTCATTTAGGAAAAGGGCTGGGCGGATCCCATCAAACAAACTCCCCTCTGCCAGGGAATGATGGTTATGGAAGTCCAAATGCAGAAGTATGATGAGGTGGAAATACAAAAAGAGTTAAAGTCCCTCGTCATTTTTTTGATCTGTTTAAAAGTATTCTGATTCTGTGGTCCCAGTGGTCTTTTAATTATGGTGTCTGAAGTTTAGCTCAAATCCTAAAGCCTGTGTCGTTTTATAGGACATAGTTTCTGTAGAAGCGACAGTAGTTCACTAGAAATTCACCTCTGAGTTGACAAATATATTTGAAAGCGTTAAGAGTTTTTCTTTGTAGAAACTCACAGATTTGTTAATGATCTCCTATCAAGTGGTTTGTAGCAACTTTGAATTTTCAGATCAGTTTAAATTTTGGACTTTGACACTCCTTTAATCATTACTGCTGGTGGGTTCACTTCGTGCACGGTTTGTTATCTTAGACGTGGACGAGTGCAAGGTGGGGAGCCATAACTGCTCCTCTGAAAAAACCTGCTTTAATCTGCAAGGAGGCTGGGTTATGCTCTTTGACTGTCCACACAACTACAAGAAGGTGTCCGGCCACGTAAGTTTGCACTTGCACACACACACATATGCACTCCAGGCTAACACACTGTAGCGGTGCTTCTTTTTGCACAGCTCTTACTTTATATACTGATAAGGAATATTTTGCCAGAGCATTAGGCGTATGATACTTAAATAAATCTTGACACAGATTGTAACCTCTTTAACCCCACTCAATTCAGCATCGCCTTGAGTAGAAAAAACACTGAAGAATATATTTTTATAATTGGAACTAAATTCAGGCATGGAAATAAGTATTAGCGTTTGATGCACTTCCTCGAAATTTACTCAAGAACTTCTTCACTATATCCATTTTGAGTTACCACAGGTGTGCACTGGGGATCTGTTCAAAGGTCTTTTCCATTTGTCATTTACACCCCCCAGTTAATTTTCCACATTTGACATATTAAATTTCACTACCATAAACATGATACCATCTTTAGGTGTCCTTTAAACTCAACTTCTCCTCCCTTAATAAAAAATATATCTATTTTATCTAGCATGCAGTGGTCCCTCGTTGTATCACGGTTCACCATTTTATTATTTGGCTGATTTTTTTCATTTCATTTTGCATGCTTTTTTTTAAACACACTGGGTTTGGCGTCCCCGTACAACATTGTCAATCAATCTCTGTGCCCTGTCTTCTGTGCGGAATGCATAAATCTTTGGTTGTGAGCAGAATTTTGTTTTTATTCTATAATACTGGACTTTTCTGTAAAAGTTTGAACATTTAGAGTTTAAACAAAAGAGAAATGTTGTGGAAATATAATTTTTGTCTAAGAAAAGGATAGTGAGATGTTTTACAGCCTTAGAACATCCTGATCTACTTTGTGGATTTTGTTTTAGGCGTATTCCTGCATAATAAATGAGGACTAGTCTCTGTGAAGTCTCCTCAAGACATATAGATATAAATTCTGATTTATGTGGCATCCTCAGGGTGTATAGCAGGTTTCTCAGCTCTTCCTATTTATCTCCATCATGTCTTCTGCATTGTTTTGCAGAGACATTCTTTGTGCCTCCTCTAAAAAAGTCAAAATTTTCTAGGTCTGGAATCTATGGATTTTTTTAGACTTCTTGAGTTAGAAGAAATTCCATTCGTCACTTCCAGAGAAATCTTGATAGTATCATCTGCAGACATGAAAGACTTTGGGATTCTTAACTCCCTTTGCTTTCTGTTTTCTCTGTCCTGGTTCTCCGTCTTCCTCTCACAGATACTGTGTGGATCCCAGCTGTGCTCCCAACTCCTTTGTGGGAGCTCTCCTTTGAGGATCACCTACTACACTCTCAGCTTCCTGAGCAACATCCTCACTCCAGCCCAGATCTTCCGAATGGGGCCCTCCCCTGTCTACGCCGGAGACCACGTCATCATCAGCATCACGAGCGGAAACGAAGAGAACTACTTTATGCGTAGCGCAAGCTGAACGGCTTCCGCAGGCGCGTCATACATCAGAGAAAGGTCAGAAGCCCAAGACTTCCTGATAGAGGTGGAGATGAAGCTGCTGAGGCGGGGGACCGTCACCTCATTCCTGGCCAGACTCTACGTCTTCTTTACACCCAGCTCCATTTAAGACACTGTCGGGGATGAAGATTCTATTTCATAAGGTGCTGAAAATGTTTTGGTTTGGACTGTTCCATCAATCCAGAAGATTGTTATCTGAGATTTCTCACTTTGTCATGGTCATTTCTCTTTAGAATGTTGTCATGAAACCTTCCTGCTCAGCTCTTGTTGGTTAGGGTCCAAGCAGTTTGTCCTTCCCAGCCCTCCTCTTCCTCTCTGCCTCTGACGAATGGGCTTATATTTGAGCCCAGCAGTACAGGAGACAGAAACCTAGCTTTTCCACCCAGAACGTGACTGATGTATTTTGTAGATGTAATATTCAGGCTAACTGTTCTCGAAAGTGATAAGATCAACAGACAGACTGAATTAAACATTGCAACACACAAGTAGAGGGTAATAAAAATACTTTTAGATTGATTAGAAGACAGTATCTTCATAGAACTCCCAAGTTGTACCCGAATTCCTTCACTACTCACTAGTTAGTGCCCTACATAGTGCATTTTCCATTTTGTAGAGCTGTCCAAAACTACAATTCCAAAATCAAGTGCCCTAGAAATTTCCCAGAAGCCTCTGTGAAAAACCAGTGTGCATCAATGCTTACTAGATTGGAAAATAGACCACAATAGACACATTTTCATAATAAAATGTCTTTTCATTTATTTTTAATATAAAATCCAAATTGTTAGCAACCGAAAAAGTGGATGGACAAGTGAATTTATAAATAGCCTTCCTAAATATATATATATATATATATAAAGCTTTTTAAATCCAGGGCACTAGATAGTCCCGCACCATACAGTTTTTAGTAATTAGGGAGTAGAGAGGAAACTTGGACATAGCCTTAGTTTTCAATTGTTTCCCATCATAAGTTATATTGCCGTTTATCTGTCCCATATTTTTTAATATCTTTTATCATTTCTTATGGGTTTATTTTCCTACTATTTTTTATTGTTAATCTGATTTCCAATTTCTGAATCATGTTGAAAGTTATTTTAAATTGACAAAATAAGAAATGAAATAAATGTCCATGAAATAAGTATTTTGGCTTTTTAGGTTGTGTTTTGTTTCAAATAAATGTCTGAACAAAAGCAGATCATAAATGCAAGGGTAGCTTTAGAAACCAAGATTAGGAACATGCATGTGCCTTAATATATCCTCTATTATCCCTTGTGCAATCCTAGGCACTTAAACATTGGGAGTTGGGTCATCTAGACCCACTAGACAGTGCGCTGAACCTTTTTTCTTCAATGATTTTTGATCTTCACTGGTGTCCATGGATTTTATCCACCTTTGTCATGGTAAGGAGAACACGTCAATGTAAGGGTGGGGTCATAGCAGAGCACAAGGGTTAAAAAGCATGGGGAAGTCTTTTTACATTCTGGTTTTAGTTTCTTTAGCATTCACTGTCATTTTGTCAGATGAAACATAGAAATGGTGATCCCGTGAGCATCATTCTTTACTGTGAAAACAGGTTTCTGATGTTACTGCAGTTTCCTTCAGGTATTTTCAATCAGTAGTGAAAATTGAGCTTCTACAAGAACTGTATTCATTCTTTTTCTGTTTTTTGAACACAACTCGCAGCTTCAGTCTGGTCATACCTGATCCAGGTAACCAGCAGCGGAAAGATTCCTATAAGGAGCAGGACATTGTTCCTGCTAACATTCTTATCGCTTCTATTCATGATTGACAGTGAAGCAACATCGCCACCTGCTGGAGGCAGCAATTCTGGGTGTCGAAACCCATAGAAATTTTGTCAAAAAAATGTTTGTTTTTGGATTGGAGTGTTTTAAAAATATATTTTTTAACAAAGCCTTTCAGCTAGAAACTAGGGAGGAGGTGGAGTAGGCCTTTCCTCACAGCCACTGAATAAACATCATAGTCTGATAACCTTCATCATGATGCTGTTTTAGGACCCAGACATTCTGCTCCTCCTCTGAAATTTATCCTCAGCTGTGTTTCATCAGGCTCCTTTTTCCGTAAGGGTGGGTAAAGTCAGTGATGAGCAGCTCATATTCAGTGAAAATCCACTAGCAATAGTAAATCTGCTTACAGGTTAATGTGAGCAAAGGTCACATAGATAAAAATCTATAACTGATGCTGCATAGGGTTTAGGCTGATGCAGCAGGAGAACCAGGCCGTAGATTTAGCCTCATGTGTGCTTCCTGTCACAATCAGAGCACCAGCAATTCAGCAGCATCCTGCTTGGTTAAAAGTCCAAAAAAGTTAAAAGTCCGTTTGGAAAGACGTGGAGGCTCAGAAGGAGAGTCTTTCCCACGTCAGTGGAGCATTGGTGTGTTTGTGACCCACTGATATGGAGATGTTTCCGGAAACTCCTCTCTGTTCTTTCCTCACCACATCCGGCCACTGAGGCAGCGTCCCACTCACACAGGGTGGGGTCTCTGTGCTGTGTTATCGTGAAGCTAAACATACACAGCAGCAGAGGTGGGTAGTGATAAGCTACATTTACTTGATTACATTTTAACAATAAAAAAAACAATTTTGTCACATTTATTCCATTTATTATAGGGATATTTGTTTAACATCTGAATCAAGGGATTTTTGCAAAAAAATAAAACAAAAAAAAATCGAGGAAATTATCAGTATTGGTTAACACATGATTGTTGGCCACAATTTATGACAATATTTTCTAGATTTTACATTATTTCACATTTGACATTCTAGCAGGTTCATAGCGAGGATACCTCCAGTTATCAATGCAAAAAAGGTTTAGCTAGTTTAGACAGATATTTAAATCTACACGTATCAGACATTGGCTGTTTATGAGAACTGGACTGACCCCTCCCCCTTGATGTAACAAACAGGAAGTACCCACTGGTTCCAAAGAGCCAAAAATACTATAGACTTCTATTGAGATATAAATAGCTATTACCCAATCATTTTATATATCAGGATAAATCTTGTTCTGCTACCTTTTGTAACCCTTGTTATTCAGGTTATAAACTGACCAATCGAAGTGTCAAACATTCAAAACATTTGATTGACAGATTCTCCAGAGCCTGCATTTAAGTAACAGCGGTGTGGACTTCCAACAACTCCTAAAAGGCAAGAGTGGTTGACTCAGACCGATTTGGACCACCTTACCGACGTCATCTGGCTCCAACATGGCGGCTGTCTGTATCGTGATAAAATGGCAACTGCATTGTTGGAGCGGTACTGAGCCATTTTGTATGTAGTCACACTCACTTTGAAATTACCAAATGGACTGTAAGGGATGTTACTTTTAGTTCCTTTAAAAGAAATCTGACATGTAGAAATACTCGAGTTTGCAATTTATTTTGTGTTTGCCTGGTTGCTGAAATTTTAGACCACATGTTTGTTTTGGTTTTTCTTAAGTTCTGAGATGAACGTTAAATGATGTCTCTGTTTAAAAAGCTATTCTATCTTCTTTAAGGCCTGAAGCTATTTACAGTCACAGTCCATAATCTCTCACACACATTTACAGAGATTAAAGAATTCAGAGGAAATGGTCACACACATGCCTTTGGATCGTGCTGTAACACTAATGTCAGTTCAGTTGTTGTCCACCAGTGGATAGTGAATATTGATGTGCTGCATCTGAGTGTTTTTTACTCAAACCCAGTAACAGAGATTCATTTTCCACGTTTCTTTTGTTCTGTCAACATGTTTGTGGGTGCACAGTGGTGTTGGAGTCAGCAACATCGTCTCACAAGAATAAGGTGCTGGTTTGAAACCCGGATGGGTTGTTGTTGTTGTTTGTATGTTTTCTCTTTCCGTGTGTTGGTTTTCCTGATTTACATGGCACAGTTAAATGAAGACTCCTTGGAGGTTTGTGTAGTTTTATCAGCGTGTGGGACTGCTGACCTGTCAAGGGCGTTTCGCCCAAAAACAGCTGGCATAGATGCCTGATAAGAACGGGGCGTATGCAGAAAATAAATGGATGGAAATGTTATCTCCCTGCTGGAAGTTCAGCTCAGGCTGCTGCTGGTATAGAACTGTTCAAATAAAAGGTCTTTCTGGGACATTTATTTATAGAAATGTGTTTGGTTGAAGGTAAACCGGTAGTAGATCGTCTTCAATGTTTACTGTGTGCGAACTGCTTGTTGACAGAAGGGGGCAGCAGACCACAGTATTCATCCCTGTACACTCTCTTCTACATTCATCTGTGAGGTTTGTCCAAACCAGTTACAGGGTGTTCACGGCAGACACTTTAATTCCTCGGCTGCAGGTCCTTTGAGGGTATCGAACCCTCCACTTCCCGATCTCTTTTTTTTTGAACAGTTACAGTGTAGGTGTGTCTCTGCTTTTGCACCGTTAGTCATGCTGTGTAAAAAAATAATCATTTACAGCGATTGCTTTGTATGATTCTTGTCTCCTACACTTCAGTAAAAATAAAATGTTTGGAGTAACTCTGGAAAAGTAATGACTTTTGAGTACTGTTCAGGAACTTGAGTGCTAAAACAGAACATCCCAAAATATTACAATGGAAAGAGTGTTTCAGTTACTTTTATGCTTTTTAATGCAGTATTATTGCTATTATTGGTAGTCTGAGACACACAGATCTCAGGTTCCTGTTTTTTCTTTTGTTATAGATCTTTTTAAACATCCTACAATGGGCTAACCTGACTAAAGCTGCGGATTGGTCCTCCAAGTGTGCTTCCTGTGCTTATCCTTGCCAAAAAAAAAAGTACACTGTTAGCAATTAGTGCGCCACTTTTTTACACTTTTAGAAGAAAACACGCCTCGGGTTAGACCACATCAACATTTAACCAAATGTAAAATAAGTTCCATATCCCCTTAGGCTTCTGTTGATATAAAAAAAGTAACTTGTAACTAATGAAGCAGTCAAGTCATTTATTGTTTGTAGGTATTTTAAGGTAAGACATTACTTGTAAACAACAATATTGAGTAATCTGTAATTTGCAGTTTGAAAGTAACTTGGACGACCCTGGTGTTTGTCTTTGTGTGTTTTTCTGTCTGTGTGTGTGTTTAGTTCTTCAGGTATCATCTACTCTGGTTTCTTTAGTTACTATAATCACTTTCCGTCTGTTCTTGGGCCTAGACTGTAGAAATGTCAAATCTGTTCTCTGTAGGGTTCTGCTATGAATGCAAATTATGACAGAGCATTTTATGGTATCAACTATGACCTTTTGCAAACTATCATACCTGTGTATGTGGAAACACAGGAGTGCATTAGAATTGAAACTTAGAGCATCTGATCTGAAGCTGAAGCTGATAATCTGCTGAATTGGATGTAAATAGGCCACAATTCTCTAGACTCACACTTCGGGTTAGGCAAGCTGTAATGTGACCAGGAGCTGCGAGTTTATATGACACCTATGGTACCGGATTGTGTTATTGTTATGGGTAATTCAAGTGCAACAGACGCTCATCCTCCTGTTGCATTTTCTGCACAGTCTGGAGTGCCAGGAATTGGCCCTTGGGTTACTTTAGTGTGGGATTCCCTATCATGGATGAAGAACGTTTGTTTTTATTCACACATTGACCATCCAGTCCGGACCTAAGAGTAATATGCAGGTTCTGTTGCTGCTGTTGAGGCTGATGGGACAGAGAATAACAAAGATGAGACCGGTTGGTTACATTCTTTCAGAGCTGCTACCCCCAATGCACGGCGTGTACCAGTTCCAACGCTCAAGAGTCCGAACCACGCCATGCAGGTCATTGCATTGCATCAAACGAAATGCCTCAAAGGAAGCACGATGGTCTTTCATGTGGGGTAATGAGGTTTAATGCTGAGTGCTGTGTTTGAAGTCCTCCAGCAGTGTGTCTGTTAAGAATTGGGGTGGGGAGTCAGGTCAGCTACTGCGAGGTGTGGCCTTACAGCATGGGCCTTTGTACTCAACAAGTGATGGCCGTTCAGGTGCGCTTTGATCCTCAGGTCAACTGAGCTGCCCAAAGGTCACTGCAGCAGAGTCAGTGTCAGAGTCAGGGAGGCACCCACAAGCCAAAACTGGAAAACCTCATTCATTTGGGGCTGTTCCTTTAAATTAAAACCATCTGAAAGTGTGCAGCATATGACCAATCCTGTCTTCATAATTTAGTGGCATGAAGTTTTAGATTGTTATTTATTTGAAGAGTAAACTAACAGTTTTGAAAAACTAATCTGTCTTAACAAAAAACCTTAGGCGCTTTAGTAGTATCCATTCAATTTATTTAAAATGTATCTATATAGCTCCTTAAAACAGGCATAAAACTGTGTAAAAGTGAAAAAACCTGAAATAAAAACTTAAATGATGAAAAGTAAACAGAATGTTTAATGAAGCTTTAGTGAGTCAAAATCCAGAGGATAAAAAGTGTTAAACTAAGGTTTTAGAAAATGCCAACACCTTGCACAAAGGGAAGAGAGTTTCAGACAAGCAACAGCAAAGCATTTAGACACTAAATTTTGACATTTTGTCAAATAATCGATCCTGATTATCTGGATTACTCAAAATAACTGTTTTCTAGGTGTGTGTGTGTGTGTGTGTGTGTGTGTGGGGGGGGGGGGGTCCAGCTGGATGATGGACCAGACAGTCACTGACAGACATCTTCCTTTCCCTCCTACCTAGAGAAGACATGGGAGCAGAACTTTAGAGGAGGAAAATGCTCAGCTGCGAACAAATACCAAAACTATTTTCTACGGGAAAAATAAAATAAAAAAATTCACCACTCTGTTTTGTTGCTTAAAAAATAATTTTTAAAATTCTGCAATTATTTGAAAAAAATATAGCCTTTTCTTCCCCCCAGATCTAGGTTCCTTGAGCTGGTTGGAAGATAGAAAAGGTACCACCTTTTTAACCCTTGCGCTATCTTAGATGACCCCACCCTTACATTGACGTGTTCTCCCTACCATGACAAAGGTGGATAAAGGTGGAAAGATTTCATGTAATCCATGGACACCAGTGAAGATCACAAATCATTGAAGAAAAAAGGTTCAGAGAACTGTCTAGTGGGTCTAGATGACCCAACTCCCAACGTTAAAGTGCCTAGGATAGCACAAGGGTTAACATCATTGTTATAAAGCAGTCTGAGAACCTTCTTTTTTTTACTAGTTAAAGGATGAAAAAGGAGAATGTTTATTTCAGGTGACTGAGGACATTTTGTTTTTTCCTTACACTTAGAAAGTCTGAGTCAAAGACGTATATCTTTTTTAGAAATTGACACACAATGGAGTCAGAGACAGAGTCAAGTAATGTCAAGAAACATAGACTAAAGTTAAAAGTACTCAAATAGTTTTTCTGTACCACATTTTTCATCTTTTACTCAAGTAAATTTATGATGATAAACAAGTACTCTAGTAAATAAGATGATTGGAAACGAGACGAGATTAGGTAAGATGAGATTGAAAAAAATACAGCATCAATTTAGTTTGTTTCAGAACTAAACAGCTCTTTGCTGTAGTTTCTAGAAAGTTTGATTGGCCCCAACAAACATTAATCATCATGAATCATCTCAGTAATTCTGGCCCAAACCCTAATGGTTTGTTTTTTATTTGTCTGTGCTCCATCCCAGGTTATCTTTACAAATGTTTACAGGACCTTCTACAGTGAAAATACCTGTTAAAGTTAATGGAAACATGACAAACAGCTCATCCTGGCCCATCTGGTGCATGTGTAAATGCGGATGTAACTAATGACCACCTGCACAGGAGCATGGCAGAGGCTGAGTGTTGTGGGTCTGGATCCGACACCTGAGCGGCCAACAAAGCCTACATGGTTTCCGGTCCTTCAACTGCCACTCGACACATGACTTTGAGTTACCTGCTAATTCCCCTTCAAAACGCCACGTTTTCTGTGGAGGGGCAGATATTTTACCCAGCCGTCTGTTTGTTAAACAAAACGGGTGAAAGAATCTGTTTGATCTGTTCATCGTGTAACGTTTTCCGACCAAGAGTAGTCGTTTTTTTGATCATATTAAATGACTCAAGTTAAGAGTCTTTGGTGAGACTTTGAAGCTGTTTTTAATTCTTGACTTCAGCTAAACAAGCACAGCGGAAGAGCTTTGTCACTGAGATGGGACTCCACTTGGAGCTGCAGCTTTATGGCTCTGGGGTTCAGTGGAGATTGGGTCTGTAAAGGGAAGCCTTTTAGCTTGAAGGGTGGACTGTGAGCCTTTTGGAAATCCTCTACAGCTATTTACAGCACACCTATAATGTGCAAAGACAAAAACACAAGAAAGACCGTTCTGTAGGCCTCAAAAGCTCTCAGTGGTAAACCCAACAGTCCTGTGGCAGACTGGCTACCAGGGTGCACCTTTCATTTGCACAACAGCAGCTGGTTCTGGCTCCGTAACCTGTTGCCCTGACAAGCATTCAGCGAGTTCAGCAGATAGATGATAAACTCAACAGACTTCAAGAATCATTTGCTTAATGTATCAGCTTTTGCCAAAGAGTCATTTTCTGACACAGTTTTTTTTTTTTTTTTGAGTTGATACAAAATTGTTAAATTGATTGACTTTTGATGATATTACTTCACTAGCTCCTAAAATTGATAAAATGATTCAAAAATCTTTCCTAATGTAGCATAACTTTGCACATGTTTTTAACTTTTGATACTTGATGAAATTTTGCTATGATAACTCCTGAAACAGTGTTGTGTCTATTTTACTGGTATAGTATTATGTTTTAAAGCATATGAATGACTTTTAAAAGTAACATAATTTGCATATATTTCAGATGCTGCATTTGCCATGTTGATTTCTAAAGTTATTTTTGACGTAGTACTTAAGTAATTTCATCTTTGGCACGTGCTTTATTGATACCTTATGATTCTTAATTCTGTCTGATAAAACCTAGGAACCGGATATTGATAAATCATGTAATAAAATGGTTATAGTATAACGGGGTGGGATTATATAAGTTCGCTTCCTTCCACTCCCTTTCAAGCAATTTTTATTAATTATGTCTAATTATCCTAAGTTTGATTAATTACTGTATGAATGTATAACTGATGATTATATTGCTTTTGTGTGTATTGCTCCTATTTGATTGCTTGAAATAAACCATTTCAAATCAAATCAAATCAAGTTGTGACTTGTTTCTAGGTTTAATTTTGGACTGCCAAGGTCAAGAAACAATGAGATCCCTTAAGTTTTTAAAGACAATCCCAAAAAGTTAGATTTTTCAACATAGTTTTATCTTCATGATAGTTAGTTGATGGTTAATGCGTTCCTGCCATGTCATTGAGTAGTTTTGTTTCTTTATTTTTTTCCAAGACAAGTCGGGCCCATTAATTTTCAATCTAAATGTTTTCATCTAGATTCCATGTTATTTCTTTCTCTCATAAGGTGGAGTACCAAAACACTATCAAAAAAGCGCCCGTGACCCAAATCACGCCGCAGGACATCAGATCACATCTGTACTATTGACTTTACATGGATCTGCACGAATTGTGTTCGGTGTAAATGCAGCTTTAGAATACATAAGAGCTGGGAAGGATCTGCACTCGGACATTCAGGGCTGGTCACAGCATGGCCACGACTTTTTTGAAAGAGGGAGCAAACTCTGAAACCCACGTTTAACTGTCTAAGCTAAGCTCAGCTGAGCAAGGCATCTTTCTTCCTAGATTTAGTTGTTCAGTGTCTAGCCAAGCTGAAGATGGGGGACAGCTACTGCATTAGAAAGCAGGCAGGACCAGACTGGGACTACTGTGTCACATCAGAGATTCTGAGCACATTTCTGAAGGAGTGCTTCTGTAGTCAAGGAGAAAAATGAGGCCGGCATCTCTGTTGACGCCTCCCATGAGCGATTTGAATAAGACTGCCTCTTTAGGCTTCACTCCTTTATTTGGAGGTGTGACCTGACTGCAGTATGTTAAGATCTCCACCACAGACATGGCTGCCTCTATTACCGACAGTTTGGGCCTCATTGTTGCTGTTAAAGACTGCTGTGGAACTGAAAACACTAACAGACAGTCCAGCAGTAGGCAGCCAAACACACCCATGCATATAGGATCTTTTTGATTCTCAAGAGAGTCCTATTAGCTCACAGGATACAAAGAAGCCCCTTTGAATTTCTGTCAACAACTTTTCAAGAATCTGTCCGTTCATCCATCAGCAGAACCTACTCAATGCCTTTTGAGGTCATGGGGTTGCTGGAGCCAACCCAGCTACTGTCGGGCGAAGGCTGGGTGCACCCTGAACAGGTCACCATTCTGTTGCAGGGCCACACACTCACATGCACATCTAGGGGTTCTATAGAGACTCCAATTAACCTATTAACCATGTTGTTTTGGACTGTGGGGAAGAATATGGAGTGCCAGGAGAAAATCCATGGATGCACAGGAAGAACATGCTACTTCTATACAGAAAACAACCCAGCTGGGATTTGAATCAGCAGGGAGCTTGAGGCCTGACGACTGCAGCTTCTACATCACAACTACAAGCTTTTTCTAACAGGATTCTTTCATCAGCTCCTTGTTCAAAACAATTTGAATACAGAAATATTAAAAGATGCAATTTTTAGCTTAATTTTTAAATACATCCATCATGAGAAAAATGCTAAAGGGACCTGTTAGAAACACCAAAAACACCATTCTCCTTTGAGTGGGTTTTTAACTTAAGGGTACAGAGGGTCCAAATGCAAACCACTCTGCTTCAGCAGCAGATGAGAGACAGACTTCAGACCAAATTGACTCGATTATTTTTTTAAAAGGTTCCACAAGATGCTGCAGAATCTCACAGACAGAATTAAGAAGAAGAATTAAAGGCCATAGTGAACAGGCTTGGTTCAGCTCTTGTAACAGTTATCAATGCTGTCAAAGACACTTTTATGATTTTGACATTGGGAAATTTGAGAAAACCAAGGAAAGGATTTAAAAACTGGATCAGGACAAAACACAATATGCAGAGAAAACTTGACAAAAATTAAAAGCAATAAAAAGATATAGTGAAATTACAGAAATATTAGATGTTTTTATAATGTGACAGTTAAACAAAGCAATTATAAAAATTGAACTTCATTTGTATTTATTCTCATGTTTTTAATTGGATTCATTATTTGTATGTTTGAATGCATCCATAACTGTGCTGATTTGTGATCTGTTGCTGCAACGTTGTTTTGATCATTTGTTTGTTTGCTCGTAGCTGATTTGGTTCTGCCTCAGTAAGCCTCGCCGCCATCCCTACTTTTTTTGACGGTGGGGCTTCATTGGTGAGGCAGCTGTGTTTATGAGGTCATAAGAATGCAGTGACACCCACCTCTGACCTCACACAAAACCAGGCTCTCATCCAACCAGGCGGCAGCAGAGGAGCAGCATGAATCCAAAAAAGAAGGACTCACAGAAGGGAGCCGCTGGAAATCTGCGGAAGACTTTCAGCTGCTGCAAATGGAGAAGAGAGAGTATTAAGCTGTTCGTTAATAGAAAAAACAACTTTCTCTTCTTTAGGAGGCCACAAGCTGTCCAAACATTAAGGAAGGGGGGAGTCACAAGCAACATGGGGCAGTCATGGGAAAGCAAGAAAGTCAGGAACCATAAGAAAGATCAAATCTTTGTTTTTCCAAAAAGAGAGTAGAACCAATGCCAATGATGACCTTAATTAAGACTTTTTGAGTTTTACTATCCTGTTAAAGAGCATTAACAATTCTGTTCCTTTTTTGGTCATAATGTATGTGGATTAGTACACAGAAATGGTTGCAAAATTTTTTAGTCAACGAAAATTTTAGCCTGTTTTCCCCACCTGTTTTTTTTTTACGAAGCTCCATTTACTAAACACTCACTGGGCTAAAATAGCTCATCTGCTTGTCCGAAACACTCTATACTCTTCAGACTGTCTTGTGTCTAGATGGGATTGCATAGTTTTAGGATTTATCAGATTTCTTTCTTTTTCCACATTTTAAGGATTGAGATGTCCATATAACCAGTGTGAAGATGTTTTTCTCCAGCTGTCTGTACCAAGAACATCCCAGTTCTGGCCTTCATCCAGACTTTCTCAGCCAATTAGAAAAAGACCAACCAAACATGACCACCTTTCAAGCAACACTTGGTGTTTTCTAAAGGACTAGAATGATCTTTTCTGGCAAGCTGAAAGGCTTGTTGAGAGTTCTGTATAAAATAAGTGGAGTCTGGAAGTGCAGATGTATCAGACGTCTACAATCTGATAACATTTTTGTTTCGGGCTTTTTTAACATGTTCATAATTTTCTTTTCTGATGATAGAGGGCATAGAGAAATGAAGTCTAAAATTGTATTTGTGAGTAATTTTTTAAAATTCAAATTGTTGTGAATCTGTAGCAGACGAAAAAAAGCAGTTTGAAAAATAGCTTATTGCTCCATTCTGATGCATCAGAAGCATTGACTAGCAGTGGGTCTTTAGGAGACATTCCACTGCCAGTCAACAATTTTATTTATTAATATTTTGTTGGTCCAGCTTTAGCACGTATAGCAACTTTCTCTCTGTAAAGACGGGCTCCCACAGGTTTAGGATGTTTGGGTTTCTGTGGGCATTTGAACACTCTTCCAGAAGCACATTTGGGAGGTCAGACACAGATGTTGGACCAAAACTCTTCACTGTGATTCATTGGAAAAGGTGTTCTGTGGAGTGGAAATAGATCTGTGTACTAGCGATTGTAATTTAAGGTGGAATTTAATGAGTTGTTTGGGCTGCAATGTTTCCAGGATGGGAACTGCTTCCAAACCAGGAGCCGAGTTCTCCTCCCCCGTAAAACCCTGCCGTGCACTAGTTTGAACTTGTTCATGTGCAAGATGGCAGAGAGTTGACGGATCTGCCTCAGAACTAATGTTGCCAGCTTAGGTGGTTAAGCCTTGCAGTCTGCATTATTTATGATTATCTCTTTCCCCAGTCTGTAACCCCTTGCCATCACAATGACCCAACTCTGAACTCCAGAACCCTAAAGTCAAGAATTTCTTATTAAGACTCATGTCAAAAAGAAAAATATTACTTCTAAAGCAAATGTCTGGGCAGAAAACTATCTTCCCTCCATGGTGACTAATACATAAATTGTATTTTGCTGAAGTTTGCTGTTTTAGTGTGAATTCCAGAGCTGTGGACTCTCAGAATCAGAGCACGTCCTGTCTTGGTAATTCCTCACAGAGGTCATAAAGATATGTGCATGACAAATGCAACACAATAGTTGTCGGACTGAAGTGAAGCACACATAAAAACAGAAATATTATAAAGAAACTAATGGAGAATCATTTAGGCGCAAAGATTCCAAAAGAAAACCAGCGGCTTCTGGTCTTTAGAAGGTAAAGACACTAGATTTTTTTGTACTGTTTTAAAACATTCCATCCTAATATATCATATTTATTAGACCACAAGGCTTAAGATTCTTTCAGTTTTTCTCAAAATTCAATAGTGCACTTTGTAATCTGGTGTACCTTGTGTATGAATTCTGGTCGTCTACTGACCTCAAAACAATTTTTTGTTGTAGATGGCGCTCAAAAATTTCAACTTTGGTAAGCCGCTTGACGAATTGTCAGGGCTACAGATATATTGTTGCCTCGCAGACTGATACGAACAGTCCTGCAATAATGAACTGGAAACAATTAGTGTTTTATCTCTTGTTTTATGTGGTACAAGTGGAACCATTGACTGCAAATGAGAACTGGACCGAGTAAGTGTGATGTCACCCATGGAAAATGGCTTACTTTTAGCTCCAACAAAATGAAGACAATTCAGTTGCAATACGGATGCCGTCATGTTGAAGCCAGAAATCAGTCGGTGAGCATTATTTGGTTGGATTCAGTCTGAGCTAATGTTTCTATGGCAATAACTTTTTCCAATTTGGAGTGAGCTTGTTGGAAGTCCACACCCCTACCATTTGAAAGTGGGCTCAGGAGAATCTGTCAATCAGCTATTTTTAATGTTTTTTCTGAGACCGCCTACTTTTATTGAGACATCTAATTTGATTTGATTTTGATTTGATTTGTTGATTTACTTCAAGCATTGTAGTCAAAGCAATAAAGAATGTACACATATTTATCAAACTCATTACAGAAATATTGAAATCCATAGTTTAAAAAGACAGAAAATAAAACAAAAGAAAAAAGTCACCCAAGTCACATTTTCTTAATTAAATACAGTGATCATTAACTAAAGTTAAGTAGAGCTTGATTTATTGCTTGAAAAGGAGTGGGAAGAAGCGAGCTTATATAATCCCACCCCTACTGAGTTCTGATCAGATAAGATTCTCTTCAAGTAACAAAATCCAGTGCTAATTGATGATTGATTGTCATTAGAAAGCATTCATTCACAATTTCAGTAAACAGTAACGGTAACCACTATATAGTAATTATTGATTATTATTAGAACACATGATCACAATAAACCATTAATTATTGCTACACATTGCAGATCAAGTAAACAAAATTGATAGCTTATCGATTGTAATTAAAACCTTTCAGTAATAATTAATGCACTTTACAATGTTATACTCATTGATTGTAATTAAAAGAGCTTTGCTTATTTCACCACAATCAAGTTCACACATGTCTTTGGAATTATTCAAACACCAGTTGATCATTTACTCCCCTTATCTTTATATCATGAAATCAGAGTTTCTTCATACATTTTCTTGAATATTTGGATATTTGAACATTGTTTGAGCTCATTACTTAACCCGTTCCAGAGTTTAGTGTCGCACACCGACACACAGAAACTTTTCTTTGTGGTTCTTATCAGTTTGATCTTGAAGTTCCTACAAGTCCTCAGTTCCTCAGTTCCTCAGTTTGTAGCCTCCTTCATTCTCTAAGAACTGTTTTTGGATATTGACAGGTAACAATTTCCCACTGGCTCTATAAAAGTTGCACAGTGTATAAATCCACAAGGTCATACAGTTTTAAAAGTCTAGATTGATAAAATAAATTGTTTGTATGATCAAGATTGGCCAGTTTATAGCTTGAGATTAGCTAGAACATGTTTAAACATAGTTAGTAGAGCAGGAATGATTATTCTGACAAATAGAATGACTGAGTAACAGCTGTTTTTTTCTCTCTATAGAATCTGACTTCTTGGAGCCAGCCGGTGCTTCCTAAATACAAGGGGGGGTGGGGTCACTCACTTTTCTCATTTACTGTCAATGGTTACAACCAAACAATGTTTATAGTTATTGTGAATAAAGTTTGACTTATCTGTCATGTTGCATTCTCTTCCAAGGCTGCTAATTCCAGATAGAAGAGACACATCAAAAAAATAAAAACAAAACAATAGTTAAGAAAATTTCCCATCAACCCCATTCGTACAATCGCATGTCTCTTGGCCCTTTAAGGCATGGTGGGTAGTGTAGTTCTACAACACATTATTTGACATAATGCTCCCTATAATCTGGTGGTGTGACTTGTGTGAAATGGAATGATCCAGCTCTGTTCAGTGATATTACTCTTAGGCTGAATCGGTTTTGCTTTCCTACGCCTACAGCTTCTCCCTACCCTTACATTTATTTAAGCCAGTGTTTCTCAGTTATTTTTTGCAAGGCCCCCCCTAGGAAAAAGAAAATGCCCCCCCCCCTCACACACATGCGAGCTGTGACAATATATAGGTTAGTATCTATAAAAATTGTGGAAGTATACCTAAAATTGTATCTTTTAACATCAACAAAAAAAAAAGCAATATAAATCCACGTTCAACAAATATTACATTTGTTTTGCCACAGAAACCCTGTAATAGTCTAAAACAGAAAAGTAGCTTAAAATGCCGGAAATAAAAAAAATCTGTCATTCCTGATTTAAACTAGAAACATTTTGACCAACTGAACTATTTGATGCGGAGAAAAATAATTCAATCAATAAATAATATTAAATGTAAATTGATCTGAAACGTTAACACAGCAGCACCAATATATTTAACGATTTTAGTCTGAAGAAATAGGTAAAAAACATAGTGCTTATTTTTTTTATAAATGATGTATTGTTTATTTATGTTCTCATTAAGTGCAGCTGTTTTCCTGCATTACCTGCTGTCTTTATGTCAAATACTGACACCAACTAAACCAAAGGCAGACAAAGAATATATTGATGGAAAACAGACACGTCATTAAAATGTCTACAATAGTTCATAAAGAATGACATTATTAGCATGAACTGAGTCATCTAAAGGAACTCGATGATCCTGGTGTTGCGCAATCTAGCGCTCCGCGTGCGCCGTTTCACCTCGGCTCGGCTGAGCTCACTACCCCTCCCCTCTCCTTATCACACACGCAGCCCCGTGTGACAGGAGACAGGAGCAGCTGCAGGGGCAGGAATTCACAGTTTCAGGCTGTTACAAACACTGTGATTTAACAGACAATAGGAAACCATGAGTGGCGCAGATTCTTTTCCAGATTCTTTTCCGCTGTCCGCGCCCCGTTTCATTTGCGCCCTGGGCAATTGCCCGTATTACCTGTACCTAAAACCACTACTACTGCACGCCTCCCTTGGCATCGCATCTGATTTAAGCAGAGAGATATGGAAAAAATACTGTCTTCAAATTCGGACGTTACTACTGCTTGATGACGTCATCAATAGCCGCTGTTCATCTCCAATAGCACAATGCTGCCTGCGCTCAGAAAATACATAGCAACACTGGTTTTTATAACTTTAAAAAGACATGAAAAAACAAAAAATCAATACTTACATCTAAATGTAAACTTCAAGGTGAAGAAATGCGTTTCTCCTCTGCGCCACAAGCTTGACGCTGATTGCCCTACCCTAAGTCCCTACAGCTCCCTCTATTTTGGACATCGCTACAGCTCCAAATACCCATTAGGAGCAATAGGGAAGCACCAAAGGGGTAAAGAAGAAATTCGCATTCGGCCCTATAATCTGGTGCACCTTGTGGTTCTAACAGTATGGTATAAGCAAGACATTCAGTCAAGAAAAGTCCCTGGATCAATTCACTGTAACTCCTGCACTAAGATTTTTACTGTAATACTTGTTTTTTTCTGTGAAATGCTGTTCAGAGTAGACAGTGATACATTGATATACACGTCAATGACTGATCATGGGTCATTAGGTTAAATAGTAATTAAAGAGGAGTTTGGACCCAGAAAAGCCTCAGTTCTTCAGATTCAGGTATGATGATGCCATTCACACAGCTGTTGTCTTGGATAATTAGATTTTTAAGTAGGTGACAGTTTCCAGGGCTGTTTGCCTCAGAGCACAAAACACATCAGAGAACATCAGAAACAATTTTAATGAACTGATTTAACTGTGTTGAAATCCTAAACAGCAGCTGTGAGGCTTTGAAAGCCTCTGAAGCAATCTAGACACAAAAGAGAAGCAGCGGGCTCGAACTGGCAGCCGTGCATCACAGCGCAGGTGTTCACAGGTGTCCTGCACACCACAGAGGTAGCAACCCCCCCTGCAAAAGGTATCAGCCTAAACATGAAATATTCAGTCTTGCCAGAGATACTTTGGTGTTTACAGCCCTAAAAATTTTAATTAAGGATCTAATGATAGTTTTCAATCAGGTACTAGTAAGCCTGACTGAAGGGGAAAGCAGAGTTCCACTACAGGAGAAGCAGTGCCCTTTGTAAATACAAATACACAACCCCCTTATCCACCAAAAAAGAAAAAAATCTTCATTTAATTATATTGTGACATCACATGAAAACTGTCAATTATCTGCTTTTGAACAAAGAGCAATCTTTCAATTCACTGTTTGATCCACTTGTGCAAGTTTCTCATATGAAACTAATAGCTGGTATGTCAGTGGAGAACATTCAGGAGGAAGTGACCAGTCTTTATGACTCACAACAAGGACTTATCAGGAGAACACCAGGCTTCACTGACTCATTTGTAATGTTTTCATGATTCAACAGTCAGAAAGAGACTTTGGAACAAAAAATGTTCCATATAAATCCGACGAGAGGCTGAGTTCTTCTGACAAGAACATCTGGATTATTTCTGAACCTTTAACAAACTATTCTGTGGACTCATGAGACAAAATAGGAACTTTCTGGAAGGTGTTTGTCCTGTTACAGCCGGACTCCTACTCAGTAGCTCAGGAGAAAGAAGTTTTCGACAACAGCAGGATATGTTGATGGGAGTGTGATGATGTGGGGGCTGAATGTTTTCCATCATGAACTAAACCTCCAGTTTTGCAATATAGATAAACTTAGTGTCCACATCAGTGGAGGTAGGACTTCTGTTGGAGCTCGGATCCTCCGTGAAGGCAGAGCTCTTTTAAATGTCACATTGTTGAAGCAACAAATAACAATGGAATGTTTGGGCTCATTATTAACCCGATCTCTTACTAAGATAACCCCCCCTCCCCTCCCCAACTGCTCCCCATTTACCCTGTTCACAGAGTAAACAGCATCTGAATGGTTGCCTTTAGCGGGGTTACCATTTCTTTTGGTGCAGTCTGGCCTCTCTGTGACCGCGGATGCATTTCTGAGGGCAGAATCTTGTTGTCAAGACAACGCTGCTGGGGATTGATTAGGGCAGATATCAGGGTGGTCCAGAATCCACCAAACGGCTGAAACATTATGGACCCACAGTGGCACAGAATACAACCACTGCTTGAAAAAAATCCATTGTAATCACTCAGAGCGGTTCAACTGGCCTGAATATCCCAGACGCTTCCCAGCGCACAGTCCGAGCCTTTGCCTTTATACAGAATCTTCATTACTATTCAGACTAGAACAAGTTATATTTTTGTTTTAAAAATTGTGTCAAGTCCAAAACAATAAACATAAAGCCTTCTCAAAGATCTCTAAAAAGACATGATTGTCGAATACAAGAATCAAGACTCATTATCTATGAATATTGTTCTGATCATGCGCACATTCTTGTGTGATTTCAGAGGCTTTTTAAATGTTAAACTAAGCTTTAAGAGGCTCTGCTTCAGAGACACTTTGTGCAGAAATACCACAAAAAAAGTGCTTCATCTGCTTTACGAGCCTTCTGCATTCGGTGGAACCAGAACTTGTCACTTGGTCCAAAACAAAAGCTGAAAAGGTGTAAAACATCTTTTCCCCATGAAACTCAGAGAAGTCTGAGACACTGACATCATTGCTCACATCTCCACATGTTTAAATTCTGCTAAATAGGACAAAGACATGTAATCACACTTGTTTGTTTGTTTGGAAAAAGCCATGTAAAAGCCAAGAGAAGTGACATCCACTAAATACTCCAGTAAAAGTACACACTTCCCTTTTTTAAATAAAGTATTCGAAAAGGTTCAGCAGTATTTACCATGTTTTCTAACAGTTTTAAGACATCGGCTGACAAAATGTATTAACTAATCTCTAGTTTGTACTTCTTAAATTCTTTACAGTTTTTAAAATACTTCTAAAAGATCAGTATTTGGAGACTGTATGAACTTTGAAGGCCGATGGGGAAATAGTCCTTACCGGGACTTTAAACTGTAGGGATTCCTGACACAACAGCAAAGAATGAAGGCAGCTAGCAGTTGACACTTCCTCATCCATTCATCCATTTTCCAAACCTGCGCAATCCCTTCACAACCACAGGGTTGCTGGAGCCTATCCAAGTCAATGTTTTTCTTTTTCTAATTATTTTTTGTCCAGAGAAATTCTAGATAGATTCTCTATTTTCTATGGCTTTTTGTGACACTACAAAGTCCTCAGGTAAGTTTTAATAAAAAAGAATCCATCAGAATTGGTCTGTCTGTGGCGTGTCTCAGTTGTGTTGTGTTGACACACAAAAAAATAAAATGTTCATTTATCAGTCAGAATGTTTGCATCGTTTCCGGCACGTCTGCAGTCCATGCCTGTCCCTCAGCACTGCAATGCAAGCTTAATGCAAGATTTCTATTTCCAGTCCATTTACGCGTCAACTTGGCGGCAAAAGCCGGGAAACTGGAAATAGATCAGGTGTTTAACCCTTGTGCTATCTTAGATGACCCCACCCTCACATTGACGTGTTCTCCCGACCATGACAAAGGTGGATAAAGGGGGAAAGATTGACTAAGATTGATTAATCCATGGACACCAGTGAAGATCACAAATCATTGAAGAAAAAAGGTTCAGCGCACTGTCTAGAAGGGTCTAGATGACCCAACTCCCAATGTTAACGTGCCCAAGATAGTACAAGGGTTTAAATAAAAACTCCTGTTGTACTTAGAAAAAATTTAACATTATTTTATATTTAAGGTAAAGTACCCACACGATAGCGAAAGTAACACCGGCAGTTTACTTTTGGAAGTACTAAAAATTAAACAACATTTATGACACAAAAAAGAACTCATTAAGGAAGGAGGAGGCACGGGGTGTGGTTGCTTAGGTTTTGGATGAGCAAAGAAAACAGGGGTCACAGGACAAACCCTTCCTCCTAGGAGTCAGGGGGAAGGGGGAACGGACCGGAGACACGACGGAGTCAATGTAAATTAACTGACCTGAGACAGAAAAGCATGTGCAGTTGTGTGTTTATCAGAACATCCTTGAGTTCTTCTACTCTTCACCACAGACGCTTAAAGTACATACCATTGCACTTCTCTGTATGGATGGCCAAAAGAACAATTTTCAGGTTGCGTTCCATGTTAGGGCATGAAAGCATTTAAAACAAAACCAAAAAAGTTATAGTTGAAGTCAAAATTCTTTTATTAAGCAGAAAAGAACACAACTATCCACAGTTAGAGCTTCATCTGTTTGTGCCGAAAGTATTGCCAAAAGATTTTCTCCACATTTTTCAAAGCCAACTCCTGGTTTAAATGAGAACTTTTATTTGAAGGAGCTTGAAAATGTTAGTTCTGTTCAAGTTTCATTGGTCAATTTTTAAGTTAATTTAGGGATCAACCACCAAACAAAACTGAAGCTGAGACAGCAAAACTATTTGTGCTAAACCTTGATGGGTTGATTAAGCCAAAACAATTGGTTAATGACAGTTCTGAACTTGAATTACTTTCAAATTAAATGTGAATGCTTTTTTGCAAATCCTGATTATTTCTACAGTTACACAGAGTTCCCTTTCCAATAAATTAAGCACACATTTCAATCACAAACGGAAACAGGAAACAGAAATGTGGTCTGCAAAATAAGAGATGTGCATGAAATGCTTTGTTAAACCTTGTGCTATCTTAGATGACGCCCCCCCCCTTACATTGACGTGTTCTCCCTACCATGACAAAGATGGATGAAGGTGGAAAGATTTCATGTAATCCATGGACACAAGTGAAAATCACAAATCATTGAAGAAAAAGGTTCACTGTCTAGTGGGTCTAGATGACCCAACTCCCAACGTTAAAGTGCCTAGGATAGCACAAGGGTTAAAAAAGATATCAGCAACCATGAAAAGGGATTAATTCATTTCCTAAAAATGAATTCCAGACAGTGGCCCCCAACAGACAAAATAGGTTTTACGAGAACAGTCTTAATTGCTTCTGAAAAATATGTTTATTTTTCATTCAGTTTTTATAAGCTCAGTAACAGCAAAGTTAGAGTGCTTTTATTATGAAGCTTTCACAGAAAAAGGAAATAAATTAGGAGACATTTCTATAAAAATAAGAACTCTTTGACAAATGTTTTTCATAAACAGACAGTTTATGGCCTTTATATCTTTGCGGACTCCTGGTAGTCTGCTATTCACCTAGTCCCACCTGCAAACCAAAAGGAAGGTGGGTCGGAACTGACCTCATGACCTTTGACCCACAATGTCATAAAAAAACCTGAATGTTTCATGTGAAGAGTCAGACTATTTGGATTAGACTCGCTGTCATTTTTAATAATACAAAAATCACACCAGTGTAAGCTTTGAACTTGAAAAACAGAGTTTAGATGCGACAGATCTCCATGATTCGATGGCAAACTTTTAATCATTTCAAACTCAATGAGACCGACATGATCAGCAGTTGTGTAAGGTAATAAATTATTCTTTGCAGAAGCCACTTCAGTTCAAACAAAACCATTCTGGATCAGAACAAAGAAATAGTGGTACCAGACTAAAAAAGAAATGCAGAAATGTCACTCATTTTGTGTACACTTGCAGAAACAAATGCAGTCATACTCAGTTATTTGCTTTTTGTCATGTCCTAAACGCGAGGAGGATTGTGGCTTTAGAAAACAAACCAATAATTAGTACATTATTCTGGTAAATGACAGTTATTTTCACCTCCTCGTTTGCTTTTAAAGAAAACAAACCTGCTCTGGTTTAAACTAGAAAATGAGTCTGCAGTTAGTAAGAAAAACTGACTGGAAGATCAAGAAACTGTTGATGCAACACCAAAGCTCCTTGAAGAGGTTGCTTTGAATAGACAGCAGCAACTGAGGCTGGTGACATTTATTCTAGTCGACTGTTTACTGAAAGATCAAGGAAGCTTTTTTTTAAGAGGAAAGATCGAAGGAAGTGAAAGAAAACATGTCTGTATTTATTAGTAAGGGTTTTCATTTACCCAGGTGATGCTGTTTTGAAGTTTCTTCTGTCTAGTAACATTTACACCACTCATCCAAGTAGCCATGAAGAAAGATAGAAAGATAAAGAAAAGATCCAGAAATTGTAAATCAACAAGAAGGTTTTTCGGGTGGGTGGTAGAGTCATGAAGGTCAAAGATAGGATGGATCTTCCATGATGATTTATCAATTTTTCTCAGTCTTCAGCAAAGGCCTTGGTCCCAACTGCCCTTACGGGTGGATAGAGGTGAAAAAAATTGGCAAACCTAAACGGGGCACGCAGGTGACCAGCCCATAATTTTAAGATCTAGACCACTCGCTGTGCAAAAATGTTCAAGCAGATTTTTTCTTGGGGCATGGTGCTAGTAACAGGTCATGGTAAAAATTTACCGCGCACACGCACAACATTGGCACATTCCATTTTGATGATGTCTTTTGAGGTGGCCGTATGAGCCTCAAAGGAACTGAAAGACACTCCCCTTAAGATGCGGCTGCTCCTGTCCACAACCCTCCACGGGCCAAGACAACACTAATACACGCAGCAGGTATGCGGGTTAACCCCTTGTACGAGTGCATGTGACTGAGGCTAAGCATGCAGCAAGCGATGGTTTGATTCCTTTGGAAACAGAACTGCATAGGTGATCACTCAAACCTGGGCAGAAGCTGAGTGTTGGTTTGATGAAGACCAAGGATAAAGCAACTCAACACTTCCACTTTTCTTTAGTTGTTCACTCACAGACGTTGATGAAAAGGGTTCCTCTTCGTCCAAACAGAAAATTTGCTCAAAAAATATGCTTGTATAATGTTTTCCTCCAACTGACCAAAGAAATCTTCACTGAGAAAACATTTTCATCCAGTCGACTTGAGGTTTGTTCACAAAGCCATGACGTTCAGAAAGATGGAGGCTCCAGTTTCCACGGACAGCAGACGGCACAGAGAGGCATATCAGGTCCATGTTACGGCACCGATAGCAGGTATTCTAACAGCCTCTGTGAAATGGGTTCTACTTGCAGGTGTACACTTCCGTCCTCGCGCTGCAGGTGTTGCATCTGACCGAGCAGCACCACAGGAACTTGCAGTTGCACTGCCACACGCGAGAGTACTGGTGGGTGTCGTACCCGCGGCCGCAGCACATGGAGGCGCAGCTGTCGGGCTGCTGAGCCGTTCTGTTGCACAGACGCCCCTGCGTTCCTGTGCTGTCCATCACAGAATTGGCTTCGCAGTAATTGGGCGACTTCTCGATGTAGACCAGCTCTGTGTCTTTGGGCTTGTGGTAGAGGTGGGATTTCCTGACCTTCAGAAAGGCGGGTCGCTTGTTGCGTCTGGCCCGCACTGGCTCCACGTGAACGGCCTGCTGGTACTTTTCCTTCAGGATGTGTCCCAGCTGGCGAAACTTGGGGAGTGTGGTCCAGCATGTCTTGGTGGTGCATGATCCAGAAACACCGTGACACTTGCACTCCAGGCGCATGGCCTTCTCCAGCACCTGCAGGACAGAATACAAACTGCAATCAAGCAGCAAAGATGAGTCTGAGCTTTGTTTGTTGTCATGTTCAACTATTAAAGGACCTTAAGACTGCAACCAAAGGTAGACACAGAAGCATTCTCGAAAACTAAAAGCTGCTGACCACCACAGCATCCCAATACCGGCTTGCAAACTCCCACGTTTACCCCCTTTAACAGTCTGTCAGAATTGTATTTGATGATTTTCTGGATCTGTTTTCTTTTCCTCAACAGCAGTGGTCTCTAATTCTTTTCAGAGCAAACTAATTAATTATTTTCAGAACTAATTTGCAGAACAAATAATTACATTTCCGTTCTGAAAGCAACAGGAGTTCTAATCCAGTACTAGCAAGGTGCACCTAATGAAGTGGCCGGTGAGTGTATGATTACTATCTAAATTGATTTTTTTTTCCTAAATTAGGCACAAATTAAATATTTGTTGAGCAGAAAATCCCTATCTGAAATTGTTCTTTGCTGTGCATTTCTTTGATGATTTCTTTTAAAGTTTTGGAAAAATGTTTCCATCTCAAAAATAAATCTATTGCATTAAAATAACTCCTGCTTTGGATTATATATTATAGAAAAAAGTTGAATTCTGAAGATGGCTACAGGTGGTGTGGGTCAATATTTCTGTTGTAAAAAGTGTTTGTTTCAGAGATGTCGCATAGTACCTGCCTTTTATGGTTACAGTAAAAAAAAAAAACATTTGGGGGAAAAAAATTCAAGAAATATTAAAAAATGAAACAAAAGAAGTAACCAGAAAAGGTAGGTATGATGGGACATCGCTGACTGGATGATGACGTTTGTCCATCATTTCCACCAAAAATTATTTGCCATGAAACAAAACTGGACATGCTCCCTACTAATCATGAAACTTTTGTAAGTTTGCAAACATTGAAGACGCATTTGAACACTTAGACATCAAAAATCGATCTCCATCATCCAGTCAGTGATCTCCCATAATACCTACCTTTTTCCGGCTTGTCATTGTGTTGTGTTTTTTGGACATTTTGTATTTATCTCTGGAAGTTACTTCTACTTTCCCAAACCTTTTCATTTTTATTTTGTTTAATTGTTTTGGGTTCTGGAATTTTGCTTCTGATTTCTAAAATGTAATCTTGCTGTTTTTTTGTGTTTTTTTTACCATCATTTCCTTTGCTTAAGCTTTATTATGTTTTTCCATTGAGTGATTTGTTGGTATCTTTTTCACACATCAATAGAAAGCGGCAAACTTTTAGTCTGAAATGCAAAAACCCAACAGTGTAATAAGTTCAATCAGAGTTAATTCTTTTCCTCTTTCAGAATAAGGTGAAGAGTTTCCATGCAGTCAAAGATCTGTAGAAGCTGCAGACTAAAGTTCAATATCATCAGACATGTTCCTCTTTCAGCACTGATGGGGGCCTGCTGGTGCGGAGAGTCGGTCTTGTTTTTGTCCTTCCAAATCTTCCATGGACAACAGAGATGTAACAACTTTGGTGGGAAAGTACTGAGGCCTCCAGCTGTCGATTTATTCCAGGTTTCTGTGGAGTCTGCAGACACAATAACAGGCAGTGGAAAATGCCTTTCACCATGTGGGAAGGAAGCGCTGCGCTGCTGGGGAGAAGGGACAGGAGTTGACCACGCCTACCTCTCACTGTGTGGCAGCCCGGTTCAACAGGAGTCTCATCCTGCGTCTTTTGATTTTGCCACTCCGACGTGGCCTCAGACTCTCTGGAGTCTGCTGGGGTAATTGTTGAAAGCCTTGGATGCATGCAGCTTAGTGCAGTCAAGCCCCAGAGAGCCGGCAAACATTCGATTCATGGAACTCAGTGAAGTGAAGTCCCACCAAAGCTGCTGCCGTTTGTCTAGCGAAAGGGTGTTTAAGCCTCTGGCAGCACCTTTTCCATGTTGTTTATTCTTCTCAAGAAACTGGGAACTCGTGCTGAAACACAAAGTGGCATCTCTGCATGGAAGCTTTGCTGCAAAAATTACAGAGAAGCCAGAGGACGAGGTGCAAATTAAGAGATTCACGAGGTGATCTGTGCAGACTCAGGAATAGAACCCCGCCTGGTGAGGCTTCAACTCAGAGTTAATGTGTGCACCGTTACATATAGTGCCATAACTATAACAGAACAAGGCACACCTTATTCCGTCAGGAAATTGTGATTTGTGCATGACATTCAGTCGTATACATTGCAAAAGGTTGAGGGCTTTATTTGCTGAGGATCTTCAAGTGGTCTGTAGAGAAAAGACCTGTCTATGGAAGCATATGTGTCTCATAATTCCAAATAAAAGTCAATACCGGAAATGCTTTTTCATTTTCACATTAAAAGGTGCGTTTGACTCAAAAACAAAATGAAAAATCAATCCGCCAAACGGCCTTTTCTTTTTCTTCTAAACACCACTCATTCTGTCACTTAATTAAAATGACATTTCATTTTTAAAAAGTTCTCCAGTAAATGTGTAGTAAAATTCAATTAGAAATATATAATTTACAATTAAAATGGATTAACGGAAATGCTTTTTCATTTTCACAATTGAACTGCATCAATTGCCTTAAAACATAAAATTAAAAATCAATCCTCCAAAGCGCTTTTTTATTTTATGCTTCAATGCCGCTCATTATATGACATAATTGAAGCAATAATGCAAAGAGGAGATTGCATTTTTGTTTTCACATACTTTGGAGCGCAACCTTAGTCTTGATTTTGCAACTGCTAAACCTGCAACCTGGTCAGCTTGATTGAGTAGATTTAAAGTTTATGATCTCCTAAAAATCATTTGCAGGTAGAATTGATCTGTTTTTAGATGGTCGGCAGACTTAGGAGCTTTAGAAGGTGTGTGTTGTTGGGAATGACAGGGACATTGTTGTTGTACAGCCTGGGTTGTTTTTTTCATATTCTACTAAATTTTTGGGAAGCAAGTTTTTCAGAGTAAAGCAAGTTCTGTGCATGTGGAGAGTTAATACATTTCTTTGTTGTATTAAACTTTCTGTACATTTTTAATCAAACTCATGTCTGTAAGGAGACAATTGGTGAGCAGAGTGGTGAATCTCTCTGCTGTGCACACCAGCTTTGTGAGTGGCTAAAACTGGAGTCTTCATCAAGTTCATCAATAAACTTCCCAGCAGAGACATAGATGATGAGCTTAAAAAAAGGCTCCACTCTGTAATGGTGGCAAAATATGTGTTACTTTTTGGATCATTTGCAGTGGAATTGTTCATTTATTTTCTAGTAATTAACTTTCTTTATCCAACATTCACAGTGAGGGTGGGGGGACGGCGCTGCTGGAGTCTGTCCCAGCAGCATCAGGGTGAAGGAAGGGCATGTAATGAACAATTAATTACTTTTGTCTGTAACAGAGTAACGTAATAGATTGTAGTTCAAATTTTAGTAATTAAATTATAATTACTGGACTACAGAAACCATCATTAGTTTGTTATTCACATTTTGGTGCAGTGAAAGCATAGGTGACTGATAAAAAGAAATACATTTATGTAAACAGTTGGTTCTGACATTGTCTCTTATTTAAATGAAAACGGACACTAACAAAAAAAAAGAGTTACTGACGCATGTGCATTCATGCAGAGTTGGAGATTGGTCAAAGTAAAATGAAGAAAGGAAATATGGACGTGGGTGAATTTATAGGGGCATTTAGCAACTGGAGATTTTCCAATTATTTCCAATTTGTTGAAAACAAAGGCAAAAACATCTCAGTTAAATGCAAGCAATGTCTTTGAGATGAACTACTTTCCACTGCCAGTGTCAACACACTGTGAACTATACAATGTGCAGTTTCTCATGTTCATGTGATGAAATCAACGAGATGGTGCTAAAAAACCTGATTGCCCCGTGTAGTAGCCTCTATGTTTTTATTTTGTCGATTTTACAAGGGTATCTTGTTTGTTCTAGCTTTGTTCCCTTCAGAATTTGTATACGAGTGGGGGGAAAAGTAAAGTAAAGTAACTAATAGTGAATTACTTTTTAAATTAGGTAATGAGTGAAGTCATTTAATTTCAATATTATCAAGTGACTAAAGTAAAGTAATTGATTATGCTTTAAATGTAATTTACTCTGCTCTGGTGGTCCATCCCACTTAAGCCTTAGTCGCATGTACTTGTGTGGGTGCTCCAGGTTTTGGTTGTCCACAGAGGGTCTTAGAGAGGAACAGCCACTCCAATTATCTTTTGATTTATTCTGAAAGCGTTCCCAGAGAAAGTTCCCATATGCTGTTTCTATTCTAAATTAAAAAAAAACTGTCTCGTTTTCCAGGACAAAGCTTCCGCAGACCCTCAATAGTTCATTAGAAATTCGCCTCTGAGTTGTGGCAGGATTGTTGATGCTGAGCAATCACGCCCCGCTTCCCTTCCCAGTTGCGAGAGCTCTATGTTTACACACTCTCCCGCTAGCTTACAGCCTCAACCTAACACCACAGATACAACAAAAATGGTGATTAATATTGGAGCTATCCAGACGTATAGTTTTGAGTCAGATGCCAGCTCAGACATGGAAAACAAAGACACAGATCTATTTGGAGCAGGGAGCCTGCCCAACGTATTTTCTACATCAGTGTTGTTCAACCAGTGTGCCGCGGCACACTAGTGTGCAGTGGGAGATGGTCAAGTGTGCCGTGAGAAATTGCCCTCATTAACTGATCTAAAAACATTTCCCATCGCCAGGATTTCAGCTCTGTGTTGATCCAAACAGGCCCTGATAAAACACTGAGGAGTTAGGAATATAAAAGATCGTAAAATACTTTTTCTTTGCGTTTATTTTATTTTATTAAAGACATTTTGATAAGAATGACAGCACCGCGATTCAGCTGCAGCTCCGGCTGTATTTTGGAAAAGTCCCGCCCCTTTAACTGTCTCCACCAATCATTCTTGAAGGCTTAATCACATGTCATCAGTCTGACCAAACAGAAGTGGTTAAAGTCTTCACTTCCTTGTCCCGATTTAGCTCGTAAAGTCGCTCAGTTCTAACAAAAATACCAGCTAAAGCTCGTCTTCAGCGGTGTAGCTTTCCACAGAATCCGGTGTCGGACCGTGGAACAAGTGAACAAACCAATGAAGCCTAGAGACGCGATCTCCTACGGCCGTTTTATGCACTACATCTCCCATGATGCATTGTGTTGTGAGAGTGACAGCGCACAAGGAGATCTGTTGTTAAACGTCTTGAAACCAACAAACACACTTCAAACTGTTTTTAAATCTTCTAACTTAACTTTTATTGTATCTTTTAGAAAAACAACTGCAGCTTCCAGCTTTTTCTGCAATAATTATCACAAAAATGCATGTGAGATTGTGGAGGGGCTGTAGATCAATACAGACTATGAGTTTCTCCTTTTTTTTTTCATTTTTGGATGCTGTTGTGCCGCGGGATTTTTTTTTAAGGTTAAAGTGTGCCGTGGCTCAGAAAAGGTTGAAAAACACTGCTCTACATCACAACTAAGCTTTTCTTTTACACAACATTGCTCCTGTTTCACAGCTACTTGAATATAGAAATGCTCAGAAATGCAAGTTTGAGCTTATTTTTCCTAATATATGTCCTCAAACATCAGAAAAATGCCACAAGAATATGTTGAAAACACCCTTTCCATTAAAGTTGGTTTTTAAACTGGAGATCACCAATAAACTTCCCAACAAAAGACATGGACAAACAGCTTCAAAAAGCCTCAACTCTGCAATGGTGGCAAAACATCTGTTTATTTTTTTATCCTTTGCACCAAAACTGTTCCTTTTTTTTCCTGTCTTTATTCATCTACCGGTGAGGAGTAGGGGGCGTGCTGGAGCCCGTACCAGCTGTGGTAGGGTGAAGGAAGGGCATGTAACAGACAGGTCGAGGTCTGTCACACTTAGCATTTTCTTTTTCTCAGATACTAAAACAAATGTAAAGTAGATAAAAACAGATCTCCTTTCCTTCACTGTTCTGTTTTCAGGGGCTACTTCTTTTGTCTGTCATCCATGCAGACAGATTCATCCCGTCTAGAAAAATCTGGAGAAAATATTTTTTCCTTCTTACACACGGGTATGGTATAGTCTCATGTGAAGCCTCTGACATCGTGGTCACATCCAGCCTTCAGACAGGCGGGTGCTTTGTGCATCAGCACAGGTGAGGTCTCAGCTTTTTTTTTTTTTTTTAGAACTTAACATGCTGTGAAGGTGACAGATCTGCGCAGACTTACCTTCCGTCCCACCTCATTGTTGTGCAAATTCATAAGAGTCCTGGCGTTCTGCTTGATCTCCCGCGCGTCCACGAACACCTTGGAGAAGCTCAAGCCGTAGCGGACGTCTGCGGAGCAGCCCCCCCACTTCCATCCCTCCTCCTGGTTGTAGAGACCCTGCTTGTCCTGGTCGCAGTCGCAGCCGCTCAGGCCCCCGCGCGTGCAGGCCGCGGTGACTGCATGTGCAATCCCTGCAGCGATGACAGCGTAGGTGAAAGCAGCTTCCTTACTGCCTGCGGTGGAGAAAAGAAACTCCTTCAATCACACGAGCAGACAACAGGATTCTGTCCTGCAGGCGCTGTCAGGCCTCCTCACATATTTGGCATAGCAGATTTTAAAGCAGATCGTGAAACACAAGTCGATGCATTAATCAAGTGTTTTATAGGCAGACAAACTCTCAGCCCAACCATGTAGAAAATCTGACGCAGGAGTAATCAAATCAAGCATTTAAAGGCAATAAGAACATCATATCCGAGCTGCACATTGATTTATTGCTCCATAATTTAATACTTATGATGAAACTAACAGTTTGTGGAATGTGAATATTTAATAGTTGATCTACGGCAGTTGGAGAAAAACTGCAGAACCTTCCTGTAGTAGAGGCATGTGCAGAAACTCCTGAAACAACTGTAGAAGCTGCTTTTAGAGCTCTTGTGAGTCTGTCCGTCTTCACACTGGAACTCACACCAACACCAGAGGAGGTCAGGTTGGTTGACGGGGAGGATCTCAGGGCCAGAGCCAGACTTCTGCACACCGGTGCATGACTGCCAGCAGCAATTCAGATTTTATGAGTTGTGGTATTTATCAGGGTCTCACTTCACTGAGACAAAACAATGGTCTCAGGGCAGCTGGACCTAAACTATGTGGACCTTTATCTAAATTTGGGTAACCTTTTTTATCTATGCCGCATAAATAAACAATTTGCAGCAGTTTTTCTCCACACACTTCAATATGTAGCCGGTCTTGAAACACCAGACAAAAATCATTTTTAAAAGGTGGCTATTGCCAAAGCTGCAAAACCTGGAGGTAAATTTGTAAACTAAGAAGAATGTACATGTCTGAACTTGAAGGTTATGGGAGGGGAGGTGGTAATTTATGAACATGCATAGAGGTGCAGCTCAGGGTGGGTGAAAGGCAGGCACAGGTTTGTGTATCTTGTAGCTGTTGTCTGCGTGTATCGCGTTAAAGCAGACTGTGAAAACAAGAATAATACTCAGAGTCTGTCAGACTGTAGCTGTTTAAGGTGAAAGCGCGTCAGATTGCTGAAAGTCAGGGATGACGTGCTGACCGGAGCGTTTCACGGCTGTGGTGTTTCACAGGCGGTTGCCGCGTCTCTGAGACGATGTGAGGAGCATCCAGAGTATGGGATTGTTGGGAAATGGTGCTGTCTCTGGAACAAGCATCGCCTCGAGCCTTATTCCACTAACACCATCAAGTCTGAGGCTTGTTTTCCCACCAACAGCAGAGCCTTGGCTTCAGACTCACAGACATCTGTCCAAATGTCAGAGGCCAAGTACCTCGGAGGGATGTCTCCTCTGCACTGCTTTTGAGCGTTCATAGCAATTTTCAACAATCACTGTCCACCTTATCTCTACTATTTATGCAAGAGTTAAGCTGCAAACACACAAACATTGCAGGCGCGTCAGCAGAGAAGAAGCATGCAGCTGCAAGGCAGCGGTTTACTGTTGGTTGAAGAAGCTAGTGTGCTCTCTTTTAAGAATGAGGCACCATTTTCTGATGAAATAATTGTTGCTCGCTCTTGTCCTCACTCCACGAAGACGTTGTAAAAAAAACCTGTGTGCTTTTCTAGGAAAAAGTCTCTGCAGAGCGGCAATAGACAGATATAATAGATATTTGCCTCTGAGTTGTGAGCAGGATTGTTGGTGCAAAGTAAGCTCTTCCACACTTCTCATCAGATATATGTTTGCACTCTCCCGCTAGCTTACAGCCCCTAATACCACCATTCCCGGTGCAACAAAAATACTGACCAATATCGGAGCTATCCAGTCGTAACGTCTTAAACCAAATGACACCTCAGTAAACAAAGACGTACCTGAATCTATTTGTCTGCTAGTGGATGCTACGACGGTAGCACCTACATCACTGCTACCGGCTTTTTTTAAACTGCAATTTTTCGTCTGCTCCTGATTTACAACGATTTTAATACAGAAATACTTAGAAATTCAATTTTGAGCTTAATTTTCCTTATCTATAACCTTGTTTCCACTGAGCGGTCCGGTCCAGTCTTTTGAGCGTTCCCATTGTAAAATGGACCCATTAAACAGTACCTCTTGGGGTCCATCGAAAAGTGGAAAGGAACGGTTGGGGCAGAGCTGCTGTAGCCACCCATTGATTGGCAGAAAGGGATTGCGACATTAGAAAGCACAAACACACATGACTTTTCCCCAATCAGGATCCAATCCAAACGTTTTTTTCTCTTTACAGCAGTATTTATCTTAGCCCCCCGCAATCTTGTTAGAACAACATTAAATTTTAGACTTAAACTGCTCATTTGCCATTCCTGACCAAAAACTGTGCCTCATCGAGTCCAATGAGTCAAATTTTTCCAAAATGTTTCATTAAAAACTCAAATATTTTGGAAGGACATATCTCGTTTTTTAACAACCCATCTATGTGAAGACATTTTAAATTAGTCTACGCACATTTTGTTTTGGGATATTTTGTTCAAGGGAGATTTAATGCAGAGAAAATTTGTATAGTTAACTTACTTGATATAATGGCAAAATATTTCCTTCACAAGTGTAAATATGCCAACAAAAGAAATATTTTTTATTTTTCAGAAAAAAAAACGATACGTAAATAGTATTCAATCCTGCACTAACCAGGACAGTTAAAACATGGTCACATTTGAAACTATAGCAGAATCCTTTACCTTTAGTATTTTTGTTTTAATTTTTACCTGTTTTATCTTGCTGTTTTTCTGGCTGTTTTGACATTTTTGTTCCTTTCTTCTGGCAAATGTGAAGATTTTGTCATTTGCACATAGCGTGAAGTGTCAATGTTATATAATACGTATGTGCAATATTAGTTAAAGTTTATTTAAAAAAAACACATTAAATTCCTGCTATACACAATGTACCAGAAGTAAAGCAATAAAAAGATGAGATGCTGGATGAAACAAACCGCTCCGTGGAAGTGATGGCTTAACTGAGTGGAAACGCTCGCCAGAATTAACTGGACCAGACCGAATCACACCGTACCAGACCCAACCGTATACCGCTCAGTGGACACTAGGCTTATGTCTTCCATCATGAGAAAAATGCCACAAGAACATTTTAAAACACCAAAAGCCCTATTTTCATTGGAGCGAGAATTTTAAGCGTTTTTCTTCCTTTTACAAACTCCAAAAATGACTATTGACTTTGATGTTTAATTTGACTCAAGACCCACTTCTGCCTTTTTATCCCCAAGGTAATGAAACAACTGTTTAGGAACTTGTGCTTTTGAAAATATCTTAACTAAATAATATAATTTACTACTTCTATAACAGGAATAAACATACTTAAAGCTTAAAACTTCTGTTAATAATAAAGGTGTTGGTCTAAACCGGTTTTAATTAATGTAATCTAAAATATTGCATTGTGCTTCATATTCACCCCCCAATTGGTTGTGGTGTCCCACAGGGTTCTGGACCTGGACTGGTTTTATCATCCTTTGTGCTTGACCCTGCAGGTGCTTTCTTGTTTTTCTTGCTCTGATTCACAACTGCAGAACTAATAAACTATGAAAATGTTTTAAGACGAAATTTAAAATATATTATGTAAAAAAAAGATTTGGTGGCTGATTGTTTTTGTCAATTAGATTCTTTGGATTTTATATTCATGCATTATTTTTCTGCATGAAAAGCATCTTCATGCACTTTATTATCTGTGGGGTTTTGTCTCAAAGATAACATTTTTGGTCAATTTTTGGACAGACGCATTAGGGTTTGGCGCACGCGCGCATAATCCTGCAGAGTCTTGCTGGATGGAAGACGGATATGTTCACGCATGCGCGTGCTACATACCCACTTTGAGCTCTCTCCCGAACACGGTCCTCTCCCCCAGGGCCGAACAGTTCCAGCGTCCGTGCCTGAACTGGAATTGGCACTCCCGGATGCCCATCTGAACGCCCTCTCCCATCACGATGATGGCGTCGGGCCGGCTCTGACAGATCGTCCTCTGACGGGGGGCCAGTCCGGGGATTTTATTGCAGATGATGCTCGCTCCCAGTGCGACCACCGACCAAAGCCCCCTGTGGGGGAAGAGGAGTGTTAAGGTTCTGCGTTTCCTTTCCCTGTCTGTGCGCCACCTTTAAGCTTTTACGCAAAACTGCTGTAGGTGAACATCATTCATTGCACAAGATAGGGGTGGGGGTCTGTGGCTTATATTTGGTTTAAAAGTAATGAACTAAACTTCATTTTCAGAATGTTATAGAAAATACAGTCTTACCCAATTTTCAGATAGATGATTCCGAGGCACAGGAAGAAGCGGAGCATCCAGCGCCGGCTCCCCCGGCTCATGGTGCCTCCGCTCAGCTCCCCCCCACCCTAGTGTCCTGTAGAACCTCCAGGTGTTCTCAGGTGTTATCGCGCGGATAAAAAAGAGCTCCTGGGTTTGTGGAAACGGACTCTCCACGCGTTCGGGTGGTGCGGGACTCTGCGCGCGAGCATAAGTGCGCCTTCAGCTCAGTGATCCCTCCAAGAGCGCACGTCTGAGCGCGTCTCTACCTTTTTTTGGCAAGGCGTGTTCCTTGGGGATCTGCCCCCCAGAGCTTAGATCCCAGGTAAGGCGCATGCACACACGGAGCTTAAGGCACGCGCTCGGATACCCATAAAGCCGGGTCCACATTAGAAGAGGCGCGCAGAACCCGCGTCTCTGACCAGCTCCTCTCTCCTCTCAGGCGCAGCAGACTGACAACTGCGGTCCCTCCCACAGGGGCCCCCAAGCGCGGAGCAGAGGCCATCAAAGACTGGAGGTTGTTTATTCTGTGTTTAGGTGCGCGAAAAGGTGCAATTTTACAAATATTGAGTTTGAGCTGTTATTATTTATTTTGTGTAGACTTTGTGCCAGAATGTCATGTTTTGTCTCAAAACACTTGAGTTATTTCTTCAACCCAATTCCTGGGTTATGCATTGGGATATATTTATATGAGCAATAGTTTTTTGGGCTATAGTGGTTCATTTTAACCTAATTTATGCTTTTATGAGTTTTTTTTTTTCTTGAGTTAAAATATCAAAAAAAGAGGTTATTCCCATTTTAACCACAGAGTTGGGTTAAAAAGAAGCCAACTTGGGTTATTTTATGGAGTTAGTGTGCAACTGCAGTTCTGTTAGCTTACATCCTCGGAACGAAATGTTGAAACAATTAGTTTGGATGTTAATTCAAATGTAAAAAATAAGAAAAACATCAAACTACAATCATCCTTATGCAGATAAACGACCCGTTATTTGACTGAACGCACCTAAAATACGTCCCTGAAAGGACTTTAATTAATGTCATCTAATCAGAAACCCTGCAGGTTCAGCTCCCTTAGCAGATCTTCATGGTTTGAAGACAAACATTTAATAAAAAAAACCTTTATTAATGCTTTAAATCGTTACATAAATCCACATCTTTGGATTTTCCTGCATCATAACAGGATTATAAATATACACAGTGAGCTTATTTTAGGTTGCTTACCTTAATTGGCCGTGTTTGGAAGAATCTGTTTTTTTTTTTTTTTAAAAAGGACAATTATATTAGAAGAGCATTTTTTTACCTAAAAATACATATTTACATTTCGTAAGATATAAAATTAATGCAATTTTGTGAATTTCTTTTTCTGTCATGTCTGGCAGATATTAGGGTTTGGGGATTATTTTTAAAATTTAGGGGATTTCAATGAAACATTCTGCAGCTGCTAAAGTTCTGTGCAATCTAAAGTTCTAAAACAGAGGAGTAATATATTAAAGTTTAGACCCAAAAGGGCAAAAAAAAACCCGGAAACTTTCTAGTCTAAATGCTCAGTAAACTCTGATCCTGCAGGTGCGCCTTCAGAGAGAGCTCAAATGATGCTGATGCTGCATGATGTGAAAGATAGCAGCATCATCTAGTGGTGATGCATGAAACTACTGGTGACGTGAAGATCCAAGAAAAGACCAGAAAACATTTTCCGGTCTAAATTATTATACATCTTAATCTTTTATCTTAATAAAAACTCAAAAGATTTGTATAGTATTATCAAGAAATGAATTAAATAACGTATTTTACGCAGAGTCCTGCCACTGTCAGTAACTATTCAAGCAATAATTCTTTCCTCCAATATTTGAGTGGCACTTTCATTTTATTCTACTACTTGAAATACTAAGTCATACTCCTGTCAGAACAGAACACACAATGTGACAGATATAAAGAAGAAACTCAGCACAATCACCACTTCATGTTAAACAACAGAAATATTCTGCCACCCAAACCACATTGCACCAGCCTCTTTTTGGCTCTCCTGCCATGACATCCCATGACATCTCTTTGGGGTAGACCTGATGGTAAGAGCCCCGACTACCAGAAACTCACCTGCGAGCCACAACCACAGGCCTGGCTCCACAATAGGACCCCGGTGACGCCAATCCAGAAACCTGGTAGCTTCTACTCATAAAGGGGGTTCTGTCTGGCTCGTCGCCTCGGACGACCCTACCAGGGATCAATTGAGCTCTCAAACCCCTCCACCATGTTAAGGTGGCGGTTCACGAAGGGGAGTTGAAGACTGTCTGCAGGATAAATGTGGTGTAAAGAGGTCAGGCACTTTGCAAGAATGCCATTAAAACTAGCTGGTTTTGTTTTTTGTGCTTTTACCATCTGTGATTGGAGCTTTGGGCCATGCAGCGGTTGGAACTGGGGGTGTGAACACAAGCTTAAAACAAAATTAATCTTCATCTGCAGTCCCTGCCCATTCCGAGTCTTTCCCGGTGTCCAAATGTGACCTCTCCATAAGATCTGAAGAGTCGTCTTCTGTGGTCTCAGATCTTCTCATGCAGTTTGTTATTGTTATAAAAAATATAAAAAGGTACATAATATTTAAAGGTACATTGATGGCTGAAGTTTTCAAAATGAACAAAAACTGCATGAAAGTAGTTTTTTAATGTACATTTTATTGAAAGTTATCTGAAAATAAAGGGAGCTAAGTCAAGTCAGTGCGAAAGAGTACATAAATATTAAATGAACAAGATAAATAATGTCAGAAATGTAACATTCAAACCAATGTTCTTTTGTTATGAAAGAAATTCTGTAACTAGTAAAGTTTCATTACTTAAACATTTTTCACAAATTTACAAAGCAGTTTTCTGCCACAGAAACACAGGAAGTGACATCAAAGAATAAAAACGAACCACATGCTGACTCACACAGTGGTAAATGCTGGCACATTTCCACACATTTTTTAGAAAATGGTCAGAGCTTGTTTCTGCTTCTCTCTTGGTAATTTGTTGGTCTGAAAGAATCTGAACCATCAGGAGCTTCTAGAAACCACCACAGACAAGGGCTGAACAATTATTGTAAAAAGGCAGCCATTTTATTTTAGTCAAGTGACTCAAAAACATTTGATGGGCAGAGATAGAGTCTATCTACGCCAGGGGTGTCAAACTCATTTTGGTTCGGGGGCCACATTCAACCCGTCTGATCTCAATTGGGCCGGACCAGTAGCGCAAAGGCAAAACAACAGCTTTATTCTTGTTTTTTACCCAATTGGAAAACATGCCTCAACCAATATGGTAGCCTAATCATATCTTATTACACATTCATTCACAGAGGCAAATGGATCTTAAATAAAATTTATTTCACTTTAAAAAATATTGGTTTATTCAATTTTATACAGCCTGAATATTTTAAATCTGACACTGAAGCAATCCTGATAATAAATTCAAGAGGGGCTAAAGAAAAAAATGAAACCTCTTCCTAAAATGTAAACGTCCAAACGATGACAAAATTACACTAAATTAAAATTGCAAACATTTGTAAACATAAGAGTTTGGATTTAACTTCCTTTCTCTCCTAAAAACTTCACAAGACCGGCAATATCAGGATTCAAATCCTGTGCAGAAACACATTTACTGTCATCCAAGTGTGCAAAACACAATGAAATGTCCATTATTATCATCATTCATTATTATAAGAATCTTTTCCTGGTTTCTACCTGAATTTTGTGGCAACACCTGCCTTCTTCCTGACCTGTGATGGAGCGCCCTCAGTGACCAAAATTACTTCATGTGACCAGTTCACTCCAACATTGTCCAGCACAGTAACTAGAGAGCTGACTATGTCATCAGTTGTTGTGTCCATCAATTCAAGAAACTCCACTGTGACATCTCTTCATCACCTCTAATAAATATGCACAGCTGTACATATCTGTGATGTTGGTGCTTTCATCAATAGTGACTGAAAATACAATAAATGACTGGATTCCTTCATATGGCTGCCCATGTTTCCTCAGAGATGTTGGATCTGATCCTAATTCTTGTCAGACTCATGTTTAAGGTCAACTGCTTTTTGGGAACAAGACTTCTGCAGCCTTCAGCATTTTTCAATAAGTTCACCATCTAAAAATGGTTTTGATGTTTGCTGCAACTTGTCGCTAGGTGTTATTTCTCCATCACTGACGTCACGGCTGCAGTAAATCCAGATGGCTACTTATCGGTCCAGCTAATTTTTTCTAAATCTTTTTTTTCTTAACTGCAAATGCTGAAACTTTTCTTTGTGGAGAGTCTCATAGTGGTGCTGAATGTTAAATAATGGGGTAACCTGTTGATGACATACCAAGCATGCAGGTTTCCATTCAGCTCCGTGAACAAATAAAACGCTTTCCATTTTCCTGGAAAGCTCAGGACTTCACTTCAACCTTTTGTTTCTTTTTGACAACATTTTGGTCATTAGGGTGTCACTACTGATCATCCATCAGTGGTGAGGCTCACAGGGATCCAAACTACTGCCTACCCAGACACAGAGCTGTTAGGTTTCATTTTTGGCACATGCAGAGTTATGTTGTTTCACCTTTTAAGCTTTTCCTTTGCTCCCCCTAGTGGCGGAATTGCGCATTTCGGGTAATTTCTTTAAAAAATCATAACTCGCCACAGGAATGGACTAGAAACTTGCTTTCTTTTTTAAACATCCTTGTGATTTTTACTCTTCATGTATGGGCTGGACTTAACCACCTGGCGGCCGGACACGGCTCGCGGGCCGTATGTTTGACACCCCTGATCTACGCTATTGTTGTCTTGACTGTCTTCGCCAGCTAAAGAGCCTGGCTGCTGAAGAGGAATATCTGCATTATGGACCTGTTTTGGATCCATTCATGGATAAACTCCAGGCCCCGGTGCATCTAGAGAGCTAAAAATGATCTGAGGGGGTTTAAGGATAAAAAATGAAGAGCATTATGAACACAATTGAAAGCTGTTTTTGCAATTAACTCTGGCTCGTTTCTGCAAATATTTATCCCAGTTGCTTTAAACTATTGCTACATTCCACTCATTGACATTTTTAACTGGGCGATCATCTCTTCTGCCACCTATGAGACTCTGCACAGTCGACATCAAGCCTTAAAATGGGGCGGGCCTTTGACAGCTCCGCCCACTTCAACAACATAACCGAAATGGCATTTGGGCAAGACAAAGTAAAGCTTGAGGCTTTGGTGGATCCACCTATGCGCCATCCAACCTGCCAATCAAAAACCCACGCCCATAACATTTGCAAATTGGGGCTCTAATAAAATCTAAATTTCTTCTTCAACCCCCCCCCCCCCCCCAAAAAAAATCTGTAATGATTGAAAATAGTGCAAAACACACAAAAAAAGATCCTCAAAACTAAATTGCACTAAACATTTTTTGGTGGTTTCAAATCTTGACTTTGGTGTGCAACCTGCCTCTAGTGGTCTTTATTGGAACTGCAACATTATTTATTTCCTGGTTTGCTTGAAATCTGGAAATGGAAGTTGGTGGTCTGTTCAAATAGACAAGTTTGACCTGGTTAACAGTCTAAAGACGCTGAGGCATCAAAGGTTTTTCGTGACAAAAATTAATCTCATTTCCTAAAACTGATCACTTTTCACCTTTTCAGCTGAAAAAAACATTTGGTCATTTTTCTTTAAACAATCCACTAATCCAGAACAAGACTCGTCATCCTTCAGATAAAAATGATCACATTTAAAGCGTTTGACAAACTACTATTTAAGAACCATGTGCTGCATGCAAACAGCAACAGACCAGATAAATACATGTTTTTCCATTAACGAAGAGTTAAAAGTGTAAATACATGCGGTAAAATGTCAAAAGATCTGTTAGATCTTTGCTAAAGTACATGAAGCAGTGATGTATGTAGATGTATAAAATGTGCACACTATGTAAGGTTTGAAGTTTGACACTTGCAAATAGTATTTCTAAGAACATGTACAAGACAAAAAAGTAAAAGTAAAATTGGTTGATCGCTTTTTGGTTGATCGATTGGTTGATCGCTTTTTGGTTGATCGTTTAACACATTTTATGACCCAATTAAAAAGGGGCACATTTATACGGGATATTGAGATGTTGCCGTTTTTCTGCTTTGGTCACTTGACTTGTTAAACCCAAAAAAGGGAATTTTAGTTCTACTGTTTGTTAAAAAAATCAGAATCAGATTAGTTGCCTTGATTGCTCAGCCCCTCCTTTCAGATGGAAACGAAGCTGCTGCAGATTTGCAGCATAATCTGATGAAGAAGCTCACGGTCACTCAAAACAAAGAGAAGCTGTAAACTGAGGTTAAATTATTGGAATAAATAAGACACACGGCCGCTTCTGCAGCTCTGACACGTTTAAGGATCACATGAAAACTGGAGGAGAGTCTTCCTCAGCTGGTCATGGTAGTAAAGCCCACTTACAAGACAGTAAAGTCAGTGTTTGACAGGGAGCACAGTGCAGACCGAGGATGAAGGCCGCTTGCACTGATTCATAGAGCTCAGGAAGGGGAGGAGCCACAAATCTGAGTGGAGCCGGTCCGACCCGACCCGTCACAGTGATCTGGAGTCTTTACTCTGCTGTGCAGCTTTTTTGAGGCAGGTCATGCAGAAGAGCGCTCAGGACTGTTGTGAGTGAGGACTGCACCCCTGAGGCCGGGTCCGTCTGCAGAAACAAGCCTTTTAGTTTCGTCACTCGGCAGGAAGATACTTTGTCTCCCACACACAAACACAGTTGTCTGCTCATTTCGGTCACAGCTTCTCCCCACACCAACCCATCAGAACTGTTGTCTCATCCACCCAGTAACTGCTGTTGTGTGATTGGACAAACATTTAAGTGGGTGGGGTTTCCTCTTCAACAATTTACGGAATTAACAAGATTCCAGGAAATTCTGATGCGGAGAAAAGCAGCTTTGTGCGACATTTAAAATGCCCCTCTGATGAAAATCATGTTTGTTGAGTTTTTGACATTGACTTGTGGAATTTGTCTTATGAAATAGAACAAATGTAATAAAAAAATATTTTAATTTTGGTTGCTGCGTCACAACTGAGATATTTTTCAAACTGCATTTTTTCGTCTGCTCCTGATTCACAATTATTTGAAAAACAAATACTCAGAAAAGCTATTTTAATCTTAAACTCTTTTATGTTTGCCCTCCATCTGGAAAAAAATGCTTCAAGAGTGGGTCTTTGACATCAACAATGATACCGATGCAAAGCCGACATGAAAAGCTGCAATCGTCACATCACGTCAAGGAGATGCGTTTCTGATGTTAAAGGGTTAAACAGACGAGCGGGCTGAACAGGTAAATCACACAAATGTAGAGAGCCTTTCCTTCTTCTTTATTAGCTTCTCACAGCAAAAACAGTCTTCCTCTTATTTACAAGAATCTCCACAGTTGCTGGGCACGTGACGTGCACTGCAGCAGGAAGAGCTTCATAAGGTATGAAAGGTTCAAAAGACCTTTGTTCTTGCAGCAGTGTGTGAGAGAAAAATGTCTTTTCTCAATTATCGTTTCAAACTCACCTTTGTGAATACTTTGACAGTTTGGGTCAGAAGACGAGCCTTCAGATCTTCAGGCAGCGGCAGGAGTTGAGCGGCGCAGTCAAGGACGCAGAGCAGCGTGAGCCTGGGGCCCTGACAGCAGGTGGGAGACGCAGCACGTTCAAAGCTTCATACAAGCCCTCCTGATCAATGTAAAGCCTGACACCAGCTTGAAAGATGCCTGTCACAAGCTCAGCTGGACTTCCCTGGGAAAACACCTCCCTCTTTCAGAATTTGAACAGAGTTATGTTTTAGAGGGTGATTTTGCATCCAATCAGTCAGTAATTTATCCAGTTAAATAAACTTTGTAGCATCATTTGATTAGTATCTAAAATTTTTCTTTTGGAGAAATGGAAGAGTACATGCTGCTGCTCGATTTATCAGGTCAGCAGCAGACAGAACATGCCAAACTTTATCTTACAGTTACAAGAGATCTGACAGCTGACGGATCCATGTCCTTGTGGAGAAAACAAACCCTTCAGAACTGTCAGGGACTGGAAAAAGCCTAGAACCTGTGAGTGGTTTAAAATAACTAAATGCATGAAAGTTACATTATTTAAATAAAAAAACTCTGGAAGCAAAGGTTTTCCTCCATCTCAGAGGATTTTAGGATCATCTACCTTTTGCAGCCTGTGGAGGGCGCTCTGCGGATTCCCTCTCGTCTCAGCTAGGCTCTTCATGTCCTCGGTGCTGATGATCGGATCCTTGAGCTGTTCCAGCCAGGACCACATCAGACCGGACAGCACTAGGGGGTCTCTCTCCGTGCACAGCCTCTCCCAGGCCCCCTCCCTGGAGTTTAGCTCAGTCTGCGCATCACAATAGACAGAAACAATTAGGAAAGACTATTTGTGCAACGTTACAGAGATAGAGAAAATCTTCCATGTTGGCTGCAGTCGCCCCTCAAATTTCTGATTTTGCACCTACAAATGGTGGACATTTAGATTTAGATTTTTCTTCCCTGCTCTAAAGCAAAGATGTTTTTCCTCTTTCACATCATATTATGGTTTATTATGGGGGGGTGTATTTAGTCAGCCACCAATTGTACCAGGTTCTCCCGCTTAAAAAGAGAAGAGAGAGGCCTGTTATTTTTTTTATCATAGGTAACGCTAAACAATGAGAGACCAAATGAGAAAAAAATACAGAAAATCACATTGTCTGATTTTCTAAAGAATTTATTTAATAATTAATAATAATAATTGATACTTTATTTATCCCACAATGGGGAAATTCTTCTCCGCATTCTTCTCCGCATTTGACCCAGCCCCTGGGGAAGCAGTGAGCTGCAGCCGAACCACGCTCGGGAGGCAGTAGCGTTAAGGGTCTTGCCCAAGGGCCCCCACAGGGTAATGTTAATTGCCTGCCATTGATATGGTAAATGCCCCATTACCAATATTACCACTGTTAAGTCCCCTCCGGGAACCGAACCCTGGTTCCCTGCGTCAGAACCAGGGTTCACCTTACCAACCGAGCTACATTTGCAAGTTATGGTGGTAAAGAAGTATTTTGTCACCAAAAAACAAGCAAGATCTCTGGCTCTCAGACCTGTAACTTCTTCTGTGAGAGGATCCTCTGTCCTCCACTCTTTACCTGTATTAATGGAACCTGTTTGAACTTGTTATCTATATAAAAGACACCTGTCCACAACCTCAAACAGTCACTCTCCAAACTCCACTATGGTCAAGACCAAAGAGCTGTCTAATGATACCAGAAACAAACTTGTTGACCGGCAACATGCTGGGAAGACTGAATCTGCAATAGACTGTAGAAGACATGCAGGACCACTGATAATCTCCCTCCATCGGGGGCTCCCCGCAAGATCTCACCCCATGGGGTCAAAATGATCACAAGAACAGTGAGCAAAAATCCCAGAACCACACGGGGGAACAAGTGAATGACCTGCAAAGAGCTGGGACCAAAGTAACAAAGGCTACCATCAGTAACACACTACGCCGCCAGAGACTCAAATCCTGCAGTGGCAGACGTGTCCCCCTGCTAAAGCCATTACACATGCAGCCTGTCTAAAGTTTGCTAGAGAGCATTTGGATGATCCAGAAGAGGACTGGGAGAATCTCCTATGGTCAGATAGAACTTTTTGGTAAGAACTCTACTTGTTGTGTTTGGAGGACACAGAATGCTGAGTTGCAGCCAAAGAACACCATATCTACTTTAAAGCATGGGGGTAGAAACATCATGCTTTGGGGCTGTTTTTTAGCAGAGGGACCAGGACGACTGATATGTGTAAAAGAAAGAATGATTGGCGCAATGAATCAGATTTTGAGTAAAAACCTCCTTCCATCAGCAGAAAATGTGGCTGGGTCTTTCAGCATGAAAACAATCTTTGAAGTCAGTCTTGCCCAGCGACAGCTTTAAAACAACACTGCTCTAGAGGAGGTCTGGATGGAGGAATGGGCCAAAATACCAGCAACAGTTTGTGAAAACTTTGTGAAGACTTTCAATAAGTTTGAACTTTTAGACCAGGGGTTCTCAAAGTGCGGCCCGGGGGCCAATGGCGGTCGACGGGAAGATATTATGTGGCCCACAATAAAAGGAGAGCCAGAGCAGGTTCCTTTGAAGAAAAATGTTGTGTTGGTGAGAATAAAAGGCGCTTTCAAGCTAAGTGGACAAATGCTTACTTTGTCGTACCTCATGGGCTGGATAAAGTCATGTGCCTTATTTGCAAGCAGGTAATGCTCAAAGTATTCAATATAAATGGCCACTATGTTATAAATCTTAAAAACTATGACAAATTTACTGGCAAGCAGCACAACAATAAGCTAGCTTATAGCTACATAGTGAAGCTGTGACAAAAGCTGGCTATGTTGTGGCTTTGGAAATGGCCCGGCGTAGCAAGCCCTTAAGTGACGGGGAGTTTGTAATAGGCCTGGGCGATAAATTGATCAAATGAATTAATTCGAATTTTTTGTTACGGGCGATTTCAAAAATAACTAAATCGAGTTTTTATGTGGCGCATTTTTGGCTCCCCAGAGCTTCCGTAGCGTTAGTATCACATGGCGACAATCGACGCACGAAGCAGCTAGCGACAGCATGGCTACCGGTGACAGTGGGAAGTTTGTTGTTTGAAAGGAAGAGACTCCCCCCCACGCTGCCAAAGCCCATCGGAGTCAAAGGCTCTCACGCGCGCTCGCGTGGCACGCGCTCAGTCCTCTTAAACACGCACGCGCCCTGACACAGAAATATATACTCATTCTACAACGCCTGAATAGTTAGTTCATTAGTTAGTTAGTTTTTACTGTTATTTGTTAATAAAGAATACAGCGTTGTAATTATTACTTTTACCGATATATTCATTTGTGACGCGGCCGCTTTAGGATTTTGTGTTCGGAGGAGGTGGCCGCGAGGGGGGGGGGGGGGTGTCTGACCGCGACTCCTGCTGGGTCATCATCATCTCCGTGGAAAAGACGGGGTTTCTTTATTTAATTAAAACCTTACAGCCCAGATATGAGCTATATTGTTAATCCTTTAGAAAATGGTGCTACTGTCAAGGTGAATGTTTGTCTCCTTTTAGTCCAGACTACAAAGTGGGGCTTAAAACACAGCTGGGACTTTAAGTAAAGAAGTACAGTAACCTTTTTATTTTGGATAAGTGAAAACGAAAGTTTAGAATAACGAAATTAGACAAAAACCAGACAAAAGTTATATAAAACAAGACAATTATTTAAACACAAATCCAAAAGGGAGTGAGAAGAAGAAATATCTTATACTTAACTTTGAATCCAAAAGCGTGTTCATTTATTTATTATTCATGCCAGAAATGGGGGTTACATTTGTCTTGGGTTTGATTAAATAAAAGCAACATTTGCTTGAACTTGTCTGCCGTTTGTACGTATTGCTTTCCTTAAGTAGGGTGGGCGGAAAAGAAAAAGAAAAATCGGTAAAAAAAATGGAAATCGAATTAAAAAAAATAAAATCTGAGATTTTATTTTTAGGCCATATCGCCCAGCCCTAGTTTGTAAAAAGAATGTATGGTGACAGTGGCTGACATTGTTTGTTTAGAGCAAAAGAAAAGGTTTGAAGAAATAAGTCTGTCAAATGAGACAATTTTTAGAATAGTAGAAGATCTGGGAAAACATCTGGAGGGCCTGGTTAACTGACCAAATGACACTTGGTCATTAAAGTTATTAAAAACAACTTCTTCTGTTTATCCATTTTTTTCACCAAAATTGGGCCCCAGTCTAATGTCGAGTTCCTAATTTGGCCCTCCTCTACAAAAACTTGGAGAACCCCTGTTTTAGACAGTTAAAACAAAAGAGAAAAGTGTGACCAAGGTTCATGCCTGTCTAAGAAAATTGTTAAAAATGGGTAGTGAGAGATTTCCCAGTCTTCAAACATCTATAATTGTAAAACTAAAGCAGATTCAGTCTATCATGGGCCATTTTTAGAACTCCTAAGATAAACGAGGGATCTCTGTGTTCATTTAGAAACACAGCTGACAAATTTCTGCTTCAAGAGCTTTTCCTGGATCAGTGGTGCACAACAGAAGCAGATATGTTTTTATTTTTACAAAAACTAAGGATACGATGTTTAATATAATCGAGTATCAGACTGAGCTCTTCAGTGGCCTGTGGAAACCCCGATGAATCAGCAGCTCAGTTCTATAATGACCCACGATCATCAATGGGATGAAATCATACCTGCCACATTTGGACCTGGGGGGAGAACTCCCGGTCTGTTGGGATCAAGGCCAGAGCCTGAGCCACCCACAGGCGTCTGTTCTCCGCCGGGAGCTCAGCCTGGACAGAGATTGACGGGAACCCCGCAGTTACTCGTCCGTTGGTTCCTTCCTGATCACCAGCTGGCTTTTTGCTGGTGGGCAGTGCGTCATGCGGCGTGGGGTCACGAAGGGGTCTCAGCTCCGATGGGTCACAAATCAGACTCTGATGTCGCTTCTGAAGGGTCTTCTCTGACAGGAAGTCCTGCTCCACTGTCACTTTGGGTTCCAGGGTCCCATATTGTAGTTGAACATCAAGGGGGCTGCAGGATTCAAGGCTGCTGTGGGACAAGGAGCGCTTAATGTAGCTGAGGGTGGCTTTGCTGTTCTTCAGATTTCCAAAACTCTGCTGCCATTCTCCCAGTTTATGAAGCACTGAGTCACTGAGGCTGCGGCTGCTCCACAGAGGGGAGCTCAGAGGGCTCTCCAGGTTCTGCTGCCTCCAGAGTGGGTCCAGTTCGTTGTCACTGGCGAGAGGCTGATCAGCTCTGGACTGCAGTGCGGATGAATTCAGAGTATTCAGTGCACATGCCGGGAGAGGGATCCCCTTTCCCCTCATCTCCCTCCCAAGCTGCTGAAGAGCCTGCTGGGACACGGTCTTCTCCACCTCAGCTGTGAGGTCCGGGATCTCCAGCCGCTCCTCCTCCACCACCACCTGCCTGTTCGCTGCTATGTCCAAGAGCAGCTTGCACACCAGGTGCACAATCTTTGGCACATTCTTCATCCGTCGCGCTTCGTAGCCGTGGAGTAAATGTCGCTGCCTGGTGAGGTACTGGGACAGAGTGACAGCGCTCGCTTTCGGTTCTGCGCAGGAGAAGACGCTCCGCAAAGGAACCAGGAACTGGGCAAACTCCCGCACGCACAGCAGCTGGCCTCTGGTCTGGATGGAGTTGGGTCTCTTTGCTCGCACAAACAGGATAGCTTGGTCTGCGTTCATCCGGGCAGTGAAGACCAAGTAACACGCCAGGAGCACGCCTGAAACAAGAACCAGAGACCAACACCTTTACCAGAAAACTCTGATGCTACGTTCACACCGACCACTTCAAGCGACCACTTCCAATGAAAAGTCTGGAAAAGAAATGGAAAAGCAGGCACATGCTCCTTTTGAGGTTTTATATTCAGAAATCTTGCATTGATGTGCTGCTATGCAAATGCTGAGTCAGATTTCTGGCTCTACGCAAAAAGGTGCAGGCATTGAAGGCACGTTAAAAAGTTAAACCAGTTAAACTTTGACCAGTCAGGATTTGGAAGTGACGTATAGGTAGCGTCCTTTTCAATTCACGGAAGTGCCAACCGTTTGAAAATTGATCCTGGAGGAGAAATTCATAATTCCAGTTTTCTGGAATCACGAAACCAAGTATCTTTTTTTATTGGAATCGAGAAATCGTGATTAAAAAAAAAGCCTGAAGCAAGATTTGAACTATGACATTTCGCACTAAGCCTCTTCCAACTGTAGGTGGCAGTCATTGGCTAGTATCGGCTACTGAAAGTCCAGTGTGAACACCATATGCTAAACATTGAATGCCCAGTGTGAACGTAGAGTAAGAGCTATACAGACCGGTTCTTCCAAGACCAGCATGGCAGTGAATCGCCATCTTTCCTTCTTGAACAGCAAAAGACATGACCTTCACCATGTCCAGGATTGTAGTTAGAGATGCCACGCCATAATCTTTCCATCCAAAGTTGTAGTAGTAGACTGAAATAAATCAAACGAAAGAAAGAGTTCAGAATCTGAGCCCATACCCAGCAGCTCCTCATCACTCAAAGCTGCTCCTCATCCTCACAAGATGATTTATCTTATTCAAGAGACAAATAACTCACAAGTCCATGAAAACAATCTTTTAGTCTCACAAATGTTCATGTCAACATCTTGCAGGACACGATCACTGACAGCTGGTGTTTCTGCTTTGCCAGAGCAAAACCTAAGACCAAGCAGAGTTGACCTAGGGCCCAGGTCCAAGCCTCAAGGGCCAATTGTCCTACATGTTTTCCAACAATCCTGTCATTGGAGCTCCTTATTGGTTAAACACATGAGACAGGTTATCAACAGCAGATAAGGCAGAATTTCTGGAAAACTAGCAGGAGGCTGGCCCTCAAGCCCTGGATCTGGGCACCCCTGACCAAGGGCTACAAAATGAGAATAAATGAATGATCCTTGTTCCCAAGTTTCTGCATGAGATATTCAAGTCCAAAGCCCCAACTTTGGCATGAGATGAACTCATTACACACTACGGCAGCAGGAACATTCACGGGCGGCATTCATTAATTATGCTAACAAATGATCATACAAGTCACACTTGACAATTGTGACAAGTACAAGTCATCAGCAGTCGCACTTCAGCAATAGAAAAAAAAAATCAATCAAAATGAATGATCTTTAAAAAGTGGAAAAAAACAAAAACACATAAAAATGTTGCAGCTGGGACATGTTTTAGAAAATTTGGAGGTGAGCAGATGAAGAAGTCACCAGAAGGCTTTGCTTAAAACCCCAAAAATATCAGGGGACCTTCAATCAGATTAAATGGCTGACACCTCAGAGGAGCTTGTTAGGAAAGAAAAATCATGACCCTGCTCTCTAAGGACATAGCGCCTGTGGAGTTTCTAGGCATCCATCTTGTTGCTTAGATGAGCAACTATGGAGCTACTGAGGAAAATAAGCTGCAGCCTCTTCAATTTGATCAAGAAAATCACAGGATTAACGAAAAAAGGATTGATGAAGAAACATAACGACAGGATTTCAATCTGCTTTACGACCTCCAGATTATGAAAACAAAGAGATCAAATCAAAACTAAGCTACCAAACAAACAAACTTCAAAAACGAAAAAAAAAGCAACCTTAAACTACCGTATACAGATAAAAACAAAGCAGACAAAAACATCAGAAACAAAACAAAGACAATTCGCTAGCCGTTCGCTAGCTAAGCTTAGCCAAACCTCTGGCTAAACTTATTATTGTCTGGAATAATAAACTGGAAATATAAAGCTTTAATCATAACAGGATTAAATTAAATGTCAGATGCTGATCGGGTCATCACTAATTAAAAACATAAGAAACACAACGAAAAAACAAAAAATAAATGAACAAGAAATGAAGAGCACACAAAACAAACAAACACGTTAAAAGCAAAGTAAAGATAAGAAAAATTGAGAACACACTAGGGTTGTGCCGATGGACGATATCATCGTCCATCGTGATGGGTGACTGACATCCCGATGGAGAGACCACCATCGTGATGCCACGCCCCCGCCACGTTGCGAGTCGACGCCATTAGCCGCGGTTACATGTACAAAATATTTTGATGGGATCAATGGTCAGATTAGAATCCAACCGTGTAGATGGGCCCAGAAAAATGTTTTCAGAATATAACAAACGTTCACTAAGGTCACAATTTCGGTCGGAATAAATCATTCGCACATGCGCAGTTTGAAAACCGGAAGGGGATACAACTTCCACCGAGCGGCTTTTTTTCCAAACTTTATTGATTGTAACAATTCAATACAAAACGATAACAGCGCCGAGCGGCTATATATATTGACATGTCAGCTCGGTAAAATACGAGATGATCTTCTAAACGTGCTTTTAATAATGTTACGGTTATTATGAAACACCTGTTCGCTCATCATTTGAATTTTAATCCGTGTGGTCAGTGCTTTTTCTGAACGGAGCCAGGATTAGCAGTATGCTAACACGGGCTAACAACATTAACTTTGGGTGGCGCTGCATCCTGTGAATAACATTAGCCTTTATTTAGTCGGGACACGACTGGAAACACAAATCCACGTGATTGTTTGAATGTTTTCTAAGGACTGAGCGACATTTCTGCTTTGAAGCTCAAACCGCTGTGTCTGCTGACGATCCGAGCTGTGCTCAGACACACGTTTAGACCTGGTTCTGAGTTAGGTAGCTAGTACCCCTAGAGCTGCGGGACGGATCGCAGTCTTAAATCTCCCACACATACCGCTCATGTACCCCCCCCCCCTTCCCATCAAACACAAAGCTGTAAATCCGCACTCCGCCAGTCCACTCCGCTAAGTGCAGGAGCAGACTACTACGTTTTGTTTGTTACTTTTTCTGTTAAAGTCACTTCCCTCAGTTTATACTGGATCATCGCGGATTAGTCATTAGTTGGGAAATGAAATGAAAAAAGCAAAATAACGAATAGCAGTTATATAAGAACGAAAAATACCCCCCCCCCCCCCCGATGTCATCGTCCATCCCGATGATTGACAGCAAACATCGTCCACAGCCAAATTAGGGGACATCGCCCAACCCTAGAACACACAAAAAAAGAAACCAAAACAAACAAAAAACATTTCTTTGGTAATGTAAAGCAAAAACAACAAAAACAAAAGAAAAATAAAGAAAAATTAAATATATAAATAAACAACTCAATTGTGTTTTTTGTTAAACAGAGTAAATGTATACGCTTTTATAAAATTGAAAAGAATATTTCTATATTTGTATGGTCTGAGGTAAATCCGATGAGGAATTTCTCCATCAGAACAGACTTACGTTTGTTTATCAAATGCCTCTTTTTTCAACAATTCTTTTTTTTCTTCAAAAATAGGTTTTAAACTTTTCATCACCGTCTTAAAAAAAAGTAGCGTTAACATAATAATAGTTTATGACCAACTGGGAAACCACTGTTTTTAGAAGATGCTGCAATGACTAAATGTTTACTAGTTTACTCGGCTTTCATTTCAGACCAGACAACCCTCTAACTCCGAGTTCAGCCGAACTGTGTTTGCTGCTGCACTTGAAGCTCACCCCCCGCCTGCATGAAGGTCTCGGGTCGGTAGGTGAAGCCGCTCTCTGCCTCCAGCGGGTTGCCGCAGCTGGCGTGTTCTCCGGGTCGCTGCAGGTTGATGACGGTCTTCAAACCGCATCTGAGAGCCGCCGATCGCAACACAACAAGTAAGAACGCAACCAGCCACAACGGAAACGCACAGCACCCCAACTTTACACAACTCTCGGGCTGCTGGAGCCCCGATGCTGAAAATGTTGAGTAACAGAATACAGCAGTACCTCTTGAACTGCTCAATGATGCCGTATTTCTCTATGATTTCAGTTGAAGGCCTCGCCATAGCAAGCAAGCTGTCAGTAATCCTGCAGGAGGGGAGAACAAAAAGTCTGAAAGTAGAAACACAGTCCAACGTTGGAAGTCCATCGGGAAGCCAGGAGAACGGATGTTTTAAAAGACAAAACCAAATTCCAGAAGCTTGTTACTAAAGTGTAGGAAATAAGCCTTCTAACTTAGAGCTGTTTGTGAGCTGCTTTTGTGTTCTTGGATTTCTAAAATCGTTTTAATATCTTTCAGAGATTATTAAAAAGAATGTACCCAGGGCTTTAAATCGACAAAAGTAAAAGTACAGGAACAGCCGGGTTGGGTAAAATGTTCATGTTCAGAACAGGAATTGTGATCATCAGCATCATCATCTGCTGATCTCCAGCCACTCTCACTGCATCACTTTGAGCATATGAACATACCAGGATGAATACAGGCCCTTAATGGCCTGCTCCTCGTCCCTCCAGCGGGACGGGTTCTCATATTTACAGGATTTGCCCCCACAGGCCATGGAGCACTGCATGTGACCGGGGATGACGTGTCTGAGAGTCTCCCCCATCTTGGTGTACTTTGCTGTGGGTACTCTTGCGTTAGCTGGAAAGACAAAAAAAGTCATGTAGTTATTCAAACTTCACAGCCTTGAATGTTTTTTTTTCTTTAAGTCTAAAACATAAATTGTTGTCTTGTCAGAAGTGTGGCTCAGTTTTAATGAAAAATAATTCAAGGCATTTCATCTTTGCTTTAGTTTTTGCTTGTTTTCCATCTTCTGAACCCGCTGAATCTCTTTTTTGGGGGGGGGTCATGGGGTTTGCTGCAGCCAACCCAGCTACTGCTGGATGAAGGTAGGCTGCGCCCTGAACAGGTCACCAATCTGTTGCAGGGCCACACACTCACAAAAGCCTATGAAGCATGTTTCTGGATCGTAGGGGGAACCCACTCATGCATGAGGACAACATGCAAACTCCATTAGCTGTGATTTCACATATGGATGTTTTTAAGTCACTTGGAACATCAGTGGTATATAAAAAAAAAAAGACAAAAGAGCTTTAAGCACTAGAATTGGTTTGTACAGCAGAGCATCAGCATCTTTTATTTATCAATACTTCTTTCGCTCATTAAAAGTAAAGGCAAATCCAAAGTAGTTTTTATTTCCAGATGTTACTTTAACTGTAATCTTTCACTTATGGAGGTTAAAAGACAATTGAAGAAAAAAAACTGCATTTTTCTCCCCAAATGTTTCTTTTTTTTTTTTTGCTTTTGTTTCGGTTTGAGTTCATCCGTTCAGAGAACTTCTGCAGCCTAAGGGACTATGTTAAAAAAAACTATATATGGGTCAATCTCTTGTTATAGTACTGGATATTTGTCCAATCAAATAATTGCAGGATTACAAAAGGAAGTTACGGATATCCGAAATGAACATTTAACATCTAAAATTAGCAATCTTTAAAGCTGTCAATTTAAAACAAGAACAAGAAAAAACATCTGTTAGAATATCTGACAGACAAAAAAACCTGTGGTATTATTTTTTTATATGAAAAAAAATCTAAAACCATTTTATCAATGATTAGATTATTGAGTTGTCATAAAAAAAGATTTTATTTTGACATTGGTGGATCTTTTTCCCCTCCTGTTTCTGTTTTGGGTAAAATATTTTAACAAGTATCATCAACAGAAGCCTCTAACACTTACATTTTGGTGTTTAACACCTCATACTGCAGAACTCAACTGTCAAAACCAAAATTGGCTGAGCTGACCTCTGTCAGTGCAGAGCAACACTCTGACTCTCCTGAAGACACGTAATAAAAAAAACTGAATTATTGTCTCCTTAATGTCAAAGAAAGTGTTGTGTGTGTGTGTGTGCGTGCGTGTGTGTGGTCCTACCTGTCTCCATCTCTGCACTGGCCTCTCTGAATCACCGGTGAACTCGCCCCTCTCAGTCAGGACACTGACACCCGCAGCCATGCCTGAAAGGTGAGAGCAAACATGTTGTCGAAGGGGAGTGGAAAAAAACAAAACGCTGAAACAACCGAAGAGCTGGCGAGAAGAAGCTCGAGTCGTGCTGATCACACAAACGCTGACTAGGTGTGTGCACAGAGAAAATTTCCAGGGGGGGAGCATGCTGCCTGGCAGGAGCACTCTGGGGAGAAGCAGATGAATGCGTCAGCCTGTAGGCGGGGAGGGCCAGGCCGGTGGGACACGTCTGATCCCAGGAACCGGGGAAACAAGCGGCCTTGACATGAGAGCAAACACGTGCAGCGGCACTATCAGATTTGCCGCCACCGGGTCAGTCGACACGTTTCTGGGCGCATTACAAATTCATCGGAGACACGTGACTGACCGCAGGGTCTGATTCCTGCATCACCAAGTCACACTTTTGTCACACAAATCTCTCCGAGCGCCGGTTACAGGCATAGTAAATGTTTCTCACGTTACTCCTGCTGCTCAGGCCTCCGAGGCCGGTGTTGTCTGAGGACGAGTGGCAGGAGGGAAACTCTGCACCTTTACCGCTTCCTGTTTCATCCTCAGCAGCCCAGCGCATGCAAACTTTATAGAGGAAAACAATCCTCCTAACCCCCCCCCATGTCACCAATGACAAGACTAAAGATATTTAAAGAGCAAAGGGTATATTTCATGGAAAGGTTGTTAAATTTGGCATGGATGTTGGAGCAAATATTAAAATGTTTATCTACTAAATTAGCTCATTTCACTTGTACTCCTCCTGCAGGTCGAAATAGTTGGCTAGAAAAACATGTATCAACCTGATATCTTTTTGATTATCGTTTAAAAAGATGTTGTATAGAAGCGGTATACATAAAGATGGTGGAACAATTTTAAAACAATGATCTTCTGTCAAAAGCCTTCAAATAATCTCCCGCCCTGTCCAGAACAGCTCAAGACGATTCAGAGAAAAGGAGAAATCCCTGTGTGTCAGGGACAAAAACTGAAGACTTTGTTCTTTGGATGTTTATGGTCTTCAGGCCCTCATATGACACCGGATCCTTCATTGCATGATTGTGGCCCCTCAAAACAGAGAGGAATAGATTCTCTCTCAGTTTTGAAAGTGTTCATAGATTGTAATCTTTTATAATGTGAATAGAAAATGAGTATTAAAGACCCACTCCGATCATCTTTTGATGTATTGTTAAAGCGTTCGCAGCGACCTTTAAATTATGACGATGCAGTTTTTAGCTCAAATCAAAAACCCTGTATCGTTTTTTAGGACATCGTATCTGCAGAGTGCCAATGGTTTATTAGAAATTAAAGGAGTTGTAGGCAGGAGACTGTTGGTGCGAAAAAACCTGCCCATCACCCATACCTGAGCTCTCCCGCTAATTTACAGCCCCTCCTAACCTAACATTACCTACTGAATTTTTTTCATCTGCTCCCGATTAACAACGATCTGAATAAATAAATACTCAGAAATGCAACTTTACACCTAATTTTCTTTAGACATTCACTCCATCATGAGAAAAATCCCACAACGTGTTAAAAACACAAAAACACAATTTTCATTGGAGTGGGTGTTTAAGTGTAAAGTTATGGACACAGTGTAAATTGCAGGTATCATTAGCCCATGGTGTTCACACTGGGGAAGCAGGGAGGGGCTACCTATTTTCTTTTTCTACTGTTTAATGTCCGCCACCTACAGTTGTAAGAGACTTGGTGTGAAAGGTCAAAGTGGTACAAATCTTGTAAATCATGCGCTAGTTTTTTTCTGTCGCAGCTCCATTCCGATTTATGACTGACTTTATAATTCCAGCCGGGCACAAAGTGCTGGTTGGCACTTTTGTGAATTGAAAGTACCATCCGTACCAAATACCTGATTTGTCAAAGTTCGACCTGGTTTAACTTTCAACAAACGATCATGGCCTTTTTTGTTAATGGCTGAGAGGTGCGAGACCCGTTTACATTTAAGATACAACAACAACAAAATCCCAGTACAAATGACCAAACTCTGAAACCCAACAGCAAATCACGGAACACAAAAGGAAATCCGTGTGCAAATGAACAAATACCGAATCCCAAAAACAATCTTGCTACAAATTACCAAATCCAGAAACACAACAATGAATGTGGAAACATGGCTTCCAACAGAAAGGGATGTAATGTAAAACCAATTCTGTGGGATTTTTTTAAGTTATTTATTTACTTTTTCCTTTAGGTGGACAACCTATATACATGAAACAGTCCAAAAGCATTTTCTTTAATTGTATTGCTACAGTAAAAATTACAACAATATTAATTTAGCAAGGTAAAGTATTTGTGTTACTTCTGGTATATGGGTAGTTGGAATAGTTGGAATCATCTGGGATTAGTTTGAATAAAACTAATACAACTTGTGTGAATGACTTGAAATATAAACAGTAATAATAGGATGATGTTAGCCTTTCATGCAAAACCTTGCTTGGGACAACCTCACTTGTGATCCAGTTCAGAAGCTGAGTTGTCAATCCTCTCCTCGGTGATGTCAACAGGCTCCCTGAACGCCGCACTCCCCGTTAAATGCTGACCCGTGACCTGTTACTCGTTTCCGTGGGTTCCAAAGCGAACAGTTTGTTTCTGGTTCGGACCGGTCCTGATGCTGCAGACTAACGGAGCTCATCACCTCACTTTGCTGTGTTAGCTTAAGCTAGCAAAACATCTGGATAACAGCACGACTCACCGCTTCCTGAAGCCCCAGATCTGGCCGGTTTCCGCGGGGTCTAGCGGTCATCTCTCCAGGGTTACAGCAGAGGAGTCGCTGGCACGCGGGGCGTGCGGCTTTCCTATCAGCCGCGTCATTCCGGCTAGCCTAACTCCAACTGCTAACTATTTCAGCCGCCTGACATGTTGTGTGGAACGGCCTGCATGCGTCACGTGCGCACAGGAACGCGTCAGTGACGTCACTTCGAAAAAAAATTCAATGCTTTTTTTTGTTTTACCTTTTCTTACTTTACTATTTTCTTGTATACTGTAATTATATTTCATTGAGCATGAAAGAACATGGTGAAACATTCATTTAATTCACTAAAATTATTGATAATTGCAGCCAGAAGGAACAAATACTGAACTACAGCTAATTGATAGAAGAATAAAAAACACATATTTAATAATGCAAGGCTCTCCTTGAGGTTATAACGGGTAGAAAATAAGAATTAAATTAAAATTGAAGACAAGCAAATCAATAAACAATATTTATGCAATGCTTAACTACGCTGCAAAATTGAACATATATATACAGCGGGGAAAATAAGTATTGAACACGTCAACATTTCTCTCAAAAAACATATTTCTAATCGAGCTATTGACATGAAATTTTCACCAGATGCTGACATCAACCCAAGTAATGCACACATATAAAGAAATCCAAACATTTATGTCCATAAATGAAATTATGTGTAATAAAGTGAAATGGCACAGGGAAGTATTGAACACGCTTACTGAAATAATTAATTAATACTTGGTGCAAAAACCTTTGTTGGCGATTACAGCCTCGAGACGCCTCCTGTATGGAGAAACCAGTCGAATACATTGCTAAGGTGTGATTTTGGCCCATGCATCCACACAAACTGCCTTTAAATCTTCAAGGTTCCGGGGGTCTCTTCTGTGAACCCGGATCTTGAGTTCTTTCCAAAGATTTTCAATTGGATTCAAGTCTGGTGATTGACTGGGCCATTCTAGCAGCTTTATTTTCTTTTTCTTCAACCAGTTGAGTGGCACTTTGAGTGTTACCTTGGCTTTTGCCTTCAATACTTATTTTCCCCGCTGTATATATGTTCAATTTATGTTCAGTCATGTGTGTGTGTGTGTGTGTGTGTGTGTGTGTGTGTGTGTGTGTGTGTGTGTGTGTGTGTGTGTGTGCGTGTGCGTGTGCGTGTGTGCGTGTAAAATTCAATAATCTCAATATATGTAAATGACCTGGTAATGAAGACTCATTGGCATATTCATGCTAAAATAAATGTTTTGTGAGAAAGTCCATATTTATTTTATTGTATATTATATTGTATATTTTTCTGATTTCAATAGAGATATGAATCATAATTAATCATAATTAGCATTGTCAACTGACACAGGAAACAAAATGCTTATACTGATCATACTGGTATGTGATAAGTTGACAAAAAAATTTCAGTTGATTTTATCTCCATACCAACCTTTTTAATTCTGGTTGCCTGGGGATAATGAACAGTTGGGCATAAGTTTCAGACGAATCAGAAAAAAAACTTTTGGTTGTCCTTAGCAACGAAGGTATTTTGCTAACCACACCCACATTCTTTACACATTTGTATCCAATATATTTCAATATGTTCAGTTCCAACATGCCTGCATTCAATTCTTAGTTTTTCATTGAAAAACATGCAAGTTATAAGAGTACGCCACTTTTGCCAGCTTGTAACGCACACGGCATTCAAAATCTACTATTTCTAATTGCAACATTTTTTCCACAATATCTTTCTATTGATGCCCAGGAAGTTTCAAGACGAACGATAAAAATCCAAACAACAAGATTTCGTTTGTATATGGTACTAAATGAGTTTTTTTTTAATATAAGATGGTGGCCTCTTCCCAAAGTCAAAGGTCAGTAAACTCCAAAGTTGTTTGTAGACTTAAGCTAGTGGCATTTTTGAGATATTTCATGAAAATTGCTTAAAAAAAAGTTAACTTTCCCATATTGTGGAAAAATGCAGAAATCGCGAAATCACAGATTAATTGTAAGGTTGTGTTGTCATCCCATAATGATTTCAAAACTTTGTTTGATATATCTGACAAGGATATATTGGTTTCATTAGTCGTGTCTAAAAAAAAAAATTCCGAATTTTTTCGTTTTAGCTGAGTCAGCACAATCTTTTGCAAATGTTTTTTGTTTACCACACCTACTTTTGTACATCGATCTTTTCATATGCTACATCGTTTTGTTCAGTTTTGGCCAGGGAATTGCATTTTAATTATTTTAAATATCCCTATGAAAAATGTGTGAGCTAGCTGAGATCGCAACGTTTGTGAATTTGCTGCGTTCACGTTGCTAAAACTCTACACTTTCTAATTCTAACATTTTTTCCACAGTAGCTTGTCAATGATGCAAAGAAGTTACAAGATGTTCGTAAAATCCCTAGGACAAGTTTTAATTTGTATCTGGTTCTAAAGGTGCTTTTTTTTTTTAATTTGAGATGGCAGCTTCTTTCAAAGGTCAATGACACTTCTGTGGTGTTTTTAAAGTACGGCTGGAGACTTGTGTGGAATTTCATGAAAAATGGACAAACAAAAATGTCGTTTTCCCATATTGTCAAAAAACATAAAAATTGCCAATTCTCAGTTTGCCACATTATGACCGCCAAGCTGTAGGTCATGTGGCCATCCCATAATGATTTAAAATCGTCCTCAGGATATCCCATACACATGTGTATTGGTTACTTTACTGATTTTTGAGCCTTTTAGATTTTTAATCCATACGCACTTTCAGCTCATTCATTTTTTTTACGGTATCGCTCACTGTGATGCCATCGTCTTGGGGGGGGTGTCGTTCACTTTGCCGAAAATTCATTTTCGCTGGGTCCTAAGTGCCTATGTTTAAGAGGGGGGAGACCCAGGACACACTAGAGCAGGGGTGGGCAATCTAGGACTTGAGGGCCGGTGTGTCTGCATGATTTCCAGATAGTCTTGCCCTACTCATGGCTGATTACCTGGTTCAGGTGTGTCCAGCCAATTAGAACATGCCAGAGCAGGGTATGCTGGAAAACATGCAGGAATGCGGCCCTCAGTGCCCACCTCTGCACTAGAGACTATATCTCTTTGCTGGCCTAAAAGGGGCCAAAAGCAGGAGCAGCTGTGTTTTCAAGGTTTAGGAGAGAGCTCAAGGTTTCTTGTAAACCTTAAGACCAACTGGAAGCTGGTGGTCAGCAGGTCTTATTCAACCAATAAGCAGACTACCTCAGAGTTCTTCCATCCAATCAGCTGGTTTATGTTAATTGTATAAACACTTCATTATTGTAAAGTGTTCCATATTGATGCAAAGCTGCCTTTCTCAGATTCAAAATCCATTGGAATTGCATTTATTTTGTGAATGGTCAAAGAGTTATGTTAGCTCAAAAAACGAGCAAAAGCTCCAGTGTTAAAGGGTAAAACAAGCTTGCACAAACTTGTGTACTAGGCAACTGTCAGTTAATCCAGATAGAATTTTATAATGATACAGTTTAATGACCAAAGACTGATAAACCCACTGCAGCTGGACTGGACTGCCTGTCCATGGAGTCCTGTTATGTAGATCAATGCAGGACAAATTGTCAATGGAACACAGAGAGACAGAGGCACTGCTAAAAGCAGCGAACATTCTGTCACATCTGTCTCTTGTCTCTATTTGATTTGTTTTTGGGTTTTATATTGGTTGCACACCTTAACCAAACCCCTGCATTTTTCCGGACTTAGTACCGGCCCAAGAAAGCATTAATGTACTCCCTTGTGGTTGCATTATTTGGTTATTTTTTATTATTATTCCTCCTTTATATTTTATACATAAAATTTTTTTATATATTATAGTGTTGCACACTATTCAACGCAATTTTTTATTTCTTTTTTTTTCCACATTATGTTCTGTGTCTTGATCTGCTGTAAGTAACAAAGGACAACTTTCTTTCACCCCACCCCGCAGTCGGTTGGGGGGTGTGGGGTTGTTTTAACACTTAAGGACCATTTGAAGTGAAATTGACCTACAATGGCAATAATCCTACTATTTAGCTAATAATCCCCCCACTCAAAAAAACTAAAATGAAATAAAAAAACTATGTTCCTACTAGCACTATGTAACTAATAACCCCAACCGCTGTTCCTTCTTTTTGAACACAAGACCATGTCTCTGTGAGGAGAAAGTGCTGACCACTGCTCCCTTTTCTAACCCCCTTTTATACTATGCCCTGTTTAACTTCCTACCATTTTTTTTTCTAACAATCCTGTCTAACCTAAACTAAAACTAACCCTCCTTCTTTTGGAAGAAGCTTTTAGATTTCTTGCTGTCTTCCTTTTTACCAATGCTCCCTGTGGCTGACGTCCCACTGGCTTCTGATTCTTTTTCAGTGGAAAGCTCTTCCTGAGTAAATGGGATTGCACTCTTGAAGGGTTTGGCTTT